>CAJQZJ010000306.1:1616623-1646578 GCA_907164525.1 Lophiomys imhausi | reverse complement strand
GGAGACCAGCGCCATCTTTAGGGCGCGGCACTTCGCAGCTCTCTACAAGCAAGTTTAGAAATCCTGTTGATTCATCTTTTACAGGATTCTAATAAAGATAAAAATAGTACTAAAACAAATGTTCATGACAAAGTCACAGAGATAAACCTTCTGGCTTAGTGTACTGCCTGCCTTGCTGAACAGACTTGTCAGACCAGGACTTTCCTGATATTACAGATAGACAAGCGGACATATCTCATTTACTTAAACAAAAAGACTGTACTATATTTTAAGAATCAAAAGAAAGGATGGTTGTTTTATGTTAAATATAAAAGAGAAGCAGAGAAAGGCAAAAAATTAAACTGGGGTCAAAGAGTTTGAACTTCTATAGAAAGGTATGTTTGATATAACAGGTGGAAGGAAATAACTCCTGATCTATTAGTCCTATGCCAAATTGAAACAAGATCAAACTTAAATAGAGTCATTCTGTCTATAATTTCTGTAACTCCAAAGCTTTACAACACCAATCTTAAGGAAGAAAACTTGGAGTTTAAAGGAAACTGATTTTATCATGTTAATTTCTAGTTCTCATGAAATTTGTTGTTTGATTGATTTGTTTCCTTTATTTCTATATACTTATGTAACCAAGGAAAACATAATGTTATGTAATCAATGATTAAAGTTTCTGAAGAAATGATTTTGTTCATAAATAAAGCTTACAGGAGACATAAGTTGTCAAAGTAGGTCAAGCCATACTGAGATATGCTCCATCGCTGACCCGTTGTCTCTCATGGAAAGAAACTAAAAGCTGTCGCACATCTGATTCTTGACTCGTCCCTCTTGCCTCCACCCTCCTTCAAGCTCTTCCCTCATCTGGGTCTGGGCTCCAGCAGCTGGACAAGGCAACCCAGTAGGAGGAAAAGGGTCCCACAAGTAGGCAACAGAGTCAGAGACAGCCCCTGCTCTCACTGCCAGGATTCCTACAAGAACACCAAGCTACTCAGCGATAAAATATATGCAGAGGACCTCGGTCAGACCTCTACAGGCTCCCTTATCTCTTCAAGCACCGTGAGTCCAAGTCAGTTGATTCTGTGGCCCTTGTTCTCCTGTTTTCATGGTGTACCTTACTTGTCTGGTTCCTCTTATCCTTCCACACCCTCCTCTGTAGGACTCCCTCAGTTTCACCAAATGTTTGGCTGTGGGAGTCTGCATCTGCTCCCATCAGTTGCTGGATGAAGTCTCTCTGGTCTCTGATGATGAGTCTTCTAGGCTTCAGTCCCAGGACACTTTACAGGCAGGACAATCTATAGGTCATAAGTTTTGTAGCTGGGTTGATGTTTCAACCCCTCCAGTTGAGGCCTTGCCTGGTTTCAGAAGATGACCAATTCAGGATTTCTGTACCCTATTAATAGGAGTCATTGCTAGAGTTACTCTCATAGATTCCATGAAGTTTCCATTTCACTATGTTTCCACCTTATGCTGAAAATGCCTCCCTATTCCAGTTGTTTCTCCCAGTATTTTCACTCCCCCCACAACCTGATCCTTCCTGTTTCCACTCTGACTTGTCTCCAGTCTACCTGTGAAATCTATTCTAGTTCCTCTTCCAAGGGAGATTCTTGTGTCCTCCCAACCCCATTAACACTTACTGTTCCTTAGCCTCTCTGGGTGTGTGGGCCATAACATGATTGTCTTTTACTTTAAAGCTAACATCCACTTATAAGTGAGTATATACCATGTTTGTCCTTCTGGGTGTTGTTGACCTCATTCAGAATGTTCTTTTCTAGTTCCATCAATTTGCCTGCAAAATTCATGATGTCATTGCTTTTAACAGCTGAGTAGTATTCCACTGTAAAAATGTACCACATTTCTTTATCCATTCTCTGGTTGAGGGACATCTAGGTTGTTTCCAGTTTCTGGCTATTATGAATAAAGCTGCTATGAGCATAGTTGAGCAAGTTAACCCTTGTGCTAGGATAGAGCAACCTTTGGGTATATCCCCAAGTGTAGCATAACTGGGTCTAGAGGTAGATTGATTGCCAATATTCTGAGGAACCACCATATTGACTTCCAAAGTAGGTATATAAGTTTGCACTCCCACCAGCAGTGGAGGAGTGTTCTCCCTGCTCCACACCTTCAGCAGCATGAGCTGTAACTTTTGTTTTTTATCTTAGCCATTCTGATAGGTATACATTGGAATGTCAGAGTCATTTTGATTTGCATTTCCTTGATGGCTAAAGATGTTGAACATTTCTTTAAGTGTTTCTCAGCCATTTCAGTTTTCTTTGTTATTTCACAAAATACATTTTATATAGATGTTTCTTGAAAGTATTCTAAACTAAAAGTGATTTTGTATATTATGATAAATTTCATTCAGTCATTCCTAAACTATATCTTATTACTAAATGAAATTTCAAAGTGTTATGAGTATAATCAGCAGCAACTAAATTATTTTCAATAACATGATTGAATACAACCAAATGTCATATTGGATATTAAATTAAAATATTCACTTTCATAAAATGTAGAGCATTTGCCAAGAGCCTTTGTATACGATCTAAGTATCACTCGATTTGTGCCCAAGGATTTCTTTTAAGGATATTATATATTAATATTGAAATACATTATTAAACATTCTAGTAAGAAATTTACCAAGTGAAATTATAATAAAGCATATAAAAGAGCATGCACCTATGCAACTGGATTTCTTCCTGTGTTTGTGTTTGTGATTTTTTTTAAGAAATAACCCCATCATATGAATTGGTTATGTTGGATATTTCATTATCTCAAACAAACAGTATTTCAGTTATTTTTCAGCATGCCCACCTATCCAGAGAGGTCAGTGGCATACACAGTAAGTCCAAGAAATATAATGTCAAAGAACTCAACATTATTTAGTAGCTTTGAGGAAGGAAGAGTACTAAGCAGAGAAACAGGGAGCAAATTATTTTCTTAAATTCTGCTCTATTACATACTCTAGAGTCAACATCCATAGTATGGTTACTCTCTGGCAGAATACAACCAGAATTTTTCAACACTCAATAATAAAAATTAATTTTATTTTAGTGAAATTATATAGAGGGAAGGCAGGGACAAATGGACAAATGACTGAAGCTATTTAATTCAAACAATCTGTAGCAATTTTTTTTTAAGGAGAAAAGAAATCAAACAGGTCAAAGGAATGTATAAAGAGCATTGCTGAGATTCCAGAAATAATTGAAGAAGGATTCTGCAAAGCCAAGGAAACACTGAAAAGGAAACTCTGAAGCCAGGTGAGCCACAGAGATAATGCTGCCATGCTTATTATATCAAACAAATTGTCTTGGCTTGGATAGATGTGAGCTTGATGCAGAATACTGAACAGTGTGCTCTGATTTGAGCTTCTCTGAGTTTAAGAAATACAAAAATGACCACCAGTTCAACTTGCTTTGATATCCTCTCAGTTTTCCTTTTTTTTGGAATTATATATAAATGTGCAAGTCAACCTTTTTAAAATTAATGAGTAAACTATTCAGTGAATCCTTGATTCAATAACTTTCTTCTCAATTTATTTTCCATGCTCACTAAATGAGCTAATAACTTGCATGCCAATAATTTTATTTCACGGAATAAATGTTCATTTTCACCTTGTCATTTTCAAGGAAAGAAGAGATGGATAGGTGAGTTTTTAAACATTAGAAATGCTGAGTTGGGTATATGCTACTTCTATATTAACAAATTAAGTTTAATTGGAATTATAATCAGTCATTAAGTTTTATTGGTAGAATATTGTAACATAGCCACTTGATTTCTGGCAAAGTTCTTCATCTATTTCATAGGCTAACTCATATTAAGAAATATGTCAAAGGATATTTTTAGTTGCTAAAATGAAGACTTCCCAGGAAGCTCTAACTTTTAAAGTATATATTGATTTTAAAACACCATTTCATTCATGTAAAAATGCACATGTGTGTGTGGAGGTGGGTGTGTGTAGTTGTAGGAAAAGGTATGTGGAACAAAATACCAAAAAAATCTGTAGAAATTTCTGCCCCTAGAGGTGCTGCAGGTGTGGCTGCTGTGTCATGTGCATCAGTAGGTGGTTGAGAAGAGAGAAGCTATGTCTATGCTCAGTGTTTTCACCTATAAACATCAGAATAATTAGTAGCGTAACATTCCCTGAAAAAAAGTGGGCCTGAGATGACCACCAGTCTAGTGCCAGGCAGGTCCAGACAACCAGAGACTAGAAGTACCCCTCCTGTGACCACAGGCCTGGGACAGGAGTGAGCCCGAGACAGATGACCCTTGCAAGGGGCCACTCAGGCTAGCTGGGCAAGGAGTTAGACCTAGATGCCCACAAGACTTGCATCACAGGGCATGGACAGGGAGCTAGCTTGAGATGACCACCAGTCTGGTGGCATGCATCTTCTAATTTTGTTTGAAATTTCTTCTAATTGTTTGACAAAAAAATAATTTGAACTTTCATACAATGAGTGTGGTGGAGGTTTGGATTTCTTTGGAAACAGACAAAAAAATAATTTGAACTTTCATACAATGAGTGTGGTGGAGGTTTGGATTTCTTTGGAAACAGTTGTGTTATGTGTTTTTTGTTTTTGTCTCAAGAAAGGGTTGTGGGTGTGCTTTGTCTACTGCTGAAAAACAGACTCATGAAAGGCGCATGCAATCAGTCTCACAACTGTCACCTGTAGGGAATATATTTATGGACAGACACCTGGCAGAGCTCTTGATCTTGGTCAATTGGAAGTACCTTGGGAGGAGGGCATAAGGTTGGCCAATGAGAAAACATCCTGGTGCATAATTAGAGGGAGTATAAAAAGGAAGACCCAGAAACTTGTGGGGCTTTTTGGCTTGTCCTGGTTTCTCACAGCTGCTCATTGCTGCTTCACTTTGAAAGACTCTAGACAATGTTTTGCTGAAGGCAGGTGAAGTTTCAGTTGGAGCCGAAAAAACTGTTACACCAAGGCTGCGAAGAGGGCAGGACCTGCCCCTCGGAGGTTCGGCAAACCCAGACAGAAGAAATGGCAGCCCTAAGTGAGGGTGCAGCACAGCCAGCTCAGAAGCTGAGAGTGCAGGACCTGCCCCATTGAGGAAGTTCAGCTAGCTCCTCCTAGTACTAAAGAGACTATAGACTTAAGCAGGGTGTGGCAACTGCCATGAAGATTCTAGAACTAGATAACTACTGCAGATTCTGCTGATTGCTGTGGTCCTTTTGACAGATTGCAACTGTCCCTGGGTATGCTGATTTAGATGGACTGCTGACTAATTGCCCAAAGCACTTGCAACTGAGGATGTCTTCATTTTGGTATCCTTTCGCCTGTGCCTCAGGTTGGTGGGTTGGAAAGTGCTTAGAGTTATTAATAAATAGTTTAAAGGTACAACTTCAACTGAGCCTTATTCTCCATAATTGTCATCTTTCCATATTCTGTGCATATATGTATCTTCATATATATGTGTGTGTGTATGTATGTATTTTTCACCTTTACATTCCTCAGATTCCTGGAATGTATTTAATATATAATTATATAATAGGGTTAATAAGTTTCTTGCTGCAACAGAGTGTCTGAAGTAACTAACTTATCAGTCAAAAAGGTTTAAGGCTGGAGAGATGGCTTGGTGGGGAAGAATCCAAGCATGGGGACCTTAGTTTGGATTTTAGTTCCCATGTGTGTGGCCATCTGTGCCTGCAACCAGAACACTATGGATGACAGAAACAGGAAGATCCTTCGGACTTTATAGAAGTATTCAAACTTTACACAGGCAGAATTAGTGAAGTAGGAAGTGACAATTTCAAATCTACAAGAAATTTTTTTTCTCCGTAAGGAGAACTATTCAATAGCATATGTCAATGTGCATAGTATAACAGACTTCAGTTAACTGGAATTATTGAGAGAGAGAATTTTCATTAGTGAATTACTCAAATTTATTTTTGCATTTTTATTTTTATAACAAATCTATTCAAATTCAAATTAATAGAAATACACTATATACTTAAATTGTATCATGCATCATTTTCTTTATAATTCAGAAGTTTCAACAGCAAGTAGTAATTTATCAACATAACAATGTTTTATCTGTTCCTCTAGTCTCTACTGTGTGTTCTCTTTGCCTATTTCTGCATTCATTGTGCTCCTCACTCAAGCTTCCAGCCCTGGTATTTTAGGACTGATCTTCATCCTTCTAAACATGAACCCCAATGATAGCATTTACTACTTTACCTCTCTATAGAATCAATACACCACCTAGATGGGTCCATTTGAAACATAAAGGCATTGCATTTGTGTTGCTCTATCATCCATGCTTGAAAATATTTATGGGCACCAATAGCCAATATGATTAAATTTATAACCCAGTTTTGTTTTGTTTTTTAGCATGTCTTTCCAACTTGGCTCTTACTCTTTTCTTTTCTTCTCTTTTCTTTCCTTTTGGCTGTCAGATCTTTATTAAACCAATCAGAATGTGTGGGAAGTGTGTTTAAAAACTGAAGCATGATACTTAATAAAAATAGCAATACCAAAGTCATGACTGTACTCAACTCTCTGCTGCAACAGAAATCAGCATTTGAATAATACAAAGACAATGTTTACAAAGTACACAGAAAGATTATCCCAACATCTCCCCTTCCCTTTTTATCCAATAAAAGATTCTTTCTCTAACATCAATAAACTGTAAATAATAGCAATTATGAGAGCTATCAGGGAAGAAATATTCACAGTGTACAGTCCATATGTTTATGGCAATCTTGGAGAAAGTACTCTACTATCTATCCTATCTTGGCAAGTTCAAAGTTGTGTACTTACACCACTTTTTATCATAACTTGCAATTATCAACCTATAAATAACTTTTTATACCTTAAAACATTTTCTTAAAATCCTAAACAACTTAAGCTTATATGTGAGACTATAAGTATTTAATCTTCAACCTCATCAGAGACCTAAGAAGGATAAATATTATCTGAGTCAGCAGGAAGTGCAATGCAAGCAGCTTCTAAAACTGTAGAAATGACAGAGACTGATAGCTGTCTGGAGAGTCAAGCAAGATTCCTTTGCAACACTGGGGCATCTGTCTTTGGCCTGCAGGCCTGGACTATCTGGCAGACTTAAATGGGAGCAAGAATTATGAAAGACTGGCCTATCTTGTCTTGGCAAAGTTTGGCAGTTGACTTCCTAGTGTCCTGTGTACAGCATGTTGTTAGCAATCAAGACAAGGATAGTTTTTTGCCCAATAGCTAGCTTTACCACATTTGAACCAAACATCATATGGAGGTTCTTCGATACCCATCAGCTTTGCAGCCGTGCATACCCTCTACCTATTTTACCTGAAAGCACCCAGCCTCCTTACTCCAGCACTTTGTGGTTGGTACCTACATTTATTTGCTTTGACTAGCATCCTTAATTGGTCATTGTTTCCATTCTACAATGCTTAATTCCAATTTATTATTTAATATCCAGTGTACAAAGACAGCCTGGTCTACAAAGTGAGTTCCAGGACAGGCAAAGATGTTAAACTTATAAACCCTATCTCGAAAAAAACAAAAGATCCAGCGTAAGTTTCAATTTCTCCAAGAAATCTTCACAGAATCCTCCAACAACTAGCTCTCTTTCTGAATTATTTGGACTATTAATGACATAGTGCAGTATCCTCTACATTTTTGGTAGATAATTTTGGAGATAACAAAGTACGTTATTTTAGGTTGGCCATAGCAATCAATATTACAATATTATAAGGTAGAACAGAAAAAAATAATTCATTGTTTAAAAGCAGTATCTATTGCTTACTAAAATTAGTAATACATTTATCAGAAATCAGCAAACAATTTAGTATTTTTTATATATTTGGTTGTGAGCCTAGCCTTTAACGGCTGAGCCATCTCTCCAGCCCTGATTTAGTATTTTTTAACAATTCTTCTTAATATGTAACTCAATAAAATCTGCATCTTTATAATTCATTTTTCTATTTATTCAAATACCATGAAAATCCATTATGGATACTTATGAGAGAATGACAAGTTTGGATATCTTGGGAGGACTGCTTCTTTGAGTCTATTTTACTCTCTAACTACTTGTGAAATACAAAAGAACAAACATTCATCATGTGGCTATAGTTATTCAGGCACAGTTTACTCTCATTAAGGTTTAAAATTAAAAAGAAATATTCCCAGTTCTGGAATGTAAGTTCTAATATCACTTTTAGAAAAAGGGTTTTGAGCTTATAATGCAATTTATTATTATTATGAATCTATTCAATTTCAAACAAAAAAGTAAATAATCTTCACAATTTCTTTCCATTGAGGGAATTAAGTCTATAAATTCTCTCAATTTGTTTATTGCTATTATGGCTGGATAGTATAGACTCATTGAAAGATATTACTTAGAGTAAATGGGCCTACTATTTTAGAGAATGCTAATTAACTCAGATTTAATATTTCTACTTTTGTAAATATAAAATTACTTACTCATTATGACTATAGCATTTACATTAAGGAAAGAAAATGATTACGTTGAAATGTTAAGAATATGAGGAAGTTTTTAAAAATGTATATCTGAATAAAATGCAAAAGAAGTTCCTGTCTCTATTTTTACTTGTTGTGGGATATTTCATCACATTGTGAACTGGAAAAATCCATTTCTAATTGTGGTATAGTTCAGCCTTTGATCCTAGAGCTTTCTGTTTACTGTAAACAAATACTTGTACTGTATTTCAGCCTAGCACACACCTTTAATGCAAGAACTAAATAAAAGAAACCATAGGTCAAGAGGTAGAGCAAATAACCAGCTGATGGGGAGTAAACATAAATAAATACAAAGAATGAACATTAAAGAGGGAGGTATTTAAGATAGAATGGAGAAGGAGAAAGGGCTTTTTCCTTCTGGGATATTGGTGGAGTAGGGAAGTCAGCTGGGTGCTTTCTCTGCCTCTCTGAGCTAGCAGGTTTTCACTCTGGTATCTGGCTCCTTAGTCTTAATTGATGGGGGGAAAAAGACTGGGATGTAGTTTTTTTTTTTTTTTTAATGTTTATTTACTACTTCAGGTTACATCTCCATCACAGTACCCTCTTTCCACACCTCCCAGTTCTGCCTCCCACCCTCTACCACCTATCCTTTCCATCCCATTCCTCTGGAGAGGAGTGTCCCTACATATCAGTCCCCTGCCCCAGTTCATCAGTCATATGGGGGCCAAGAGCCTCCTCATACACTGGGGGCCTACAAGGCAGCACCACTAGGGCAAAGTGTCTCATTGACAGGGTTTTGGTTTTTTTTAAACAACATTTACTTTTCAATTGATTTCTTCTGCTCTAATAGAAAATGTGTTTTCAGTTTCTTTAAAGCAATTATTTGGGTAACCAATGTTGGAAAGTTAGCAATTTATTTTTACTTAATTAGTAACAGTTAATTCATAATCTATTGCCATGCTACTGGTAAGGAGTTGAGCATACTGATTAGTCAGCTTAGTATCCGAATTAAGCACCATGAACTTAAACTTGGCTCTCAAGGGCTTACATTTCTATGAGGGCAAAAACATTTATGTAAAGTACATAAGGAAGGGTCTGATGGATGGTTCAGTAAGTAAAAGTACTTGTTACCAATCCAGAGGACCCCAGATTCCATATGGAAGAAAGAACCAACTCCAATAAGTTGTCCTCTCACCTTCAGACATGTACGATGGCACATGTGTTCACACACATATGTACATGCACACACACACACACACACACACACACACACAAATAAATATAATCTTAAAACAAGGAAAAAGAAAGTACATAGAATAACAAATAATTCAAAAGATAAGCAAAAGGAAAACACATAGTGGAAATGTTGATGCAAGTACATAACTACTATGGCACCCACAAGCACCTCTGACACTTCTTCAAACCTTGTCCCTCTCATACCACATGATTCTGGTCACCAATTCTCTTGTTTCTTGATACATTGAATAATGCTTCAGTTCAGTTTTTTTTTTTTTTTTTTGTGTGTGTGTGTGTGTCTTTTTTTTTCCTCTTTATTTTTTTTCTTCAAGTTACATCTCAATCGAAATCCCCTCCCTACTCCCCCCTCCAGTCCCCTCCTCCCACCCTCTTCCGCCTCAACCCACCCATCCCCTTCCTTTTTTTTTAAGTTTAAGGTATATCTTTTTCTCCCCAACAGCTCCCCCTTTCAGTCCAACAAATGGCTCTTTCTCTTATAATAATAAATACAATATAAAACAACAGAGGTAATTAGGCCACAATTATGAGAGTTATATGGCTTAGCATACAATCCCAAAGTCCAGTCCATATGTATTTGGCACCTGACTTTTATGTTCTACTATCTAACCATCTCCATGAGTTGAAAGTTCTATATCTAACTCAGTTTTCATACTAACTTGCATCACAATTTTAAAAACATCTTCTTAGATCCAGAACACTCTCTTGATTCCTAAACAACACAAAATTTAATTATGAGACTCTAGCTATATGTTCTTCAACCACCTCAGAGACCTGAGAGGGATAAATATATCTGATTTTATAGGAAGTACAGGGCCTGCAGCTTCCAAAACTAAGAAATGACATACCAGTGGCTGCCTGGACAGTTCCCATTTTCTCTGCATACATTACAGCATCAATTGTCAGTCATTTGGCCCCGTTTCTCTGACAGACATTGATTGTAGAGCAGGAATTATGAAGGACTTGCCTACCCTGTCTTGGCAGAGCTAGGTTGTCTTCTTACCTGCTTCCAAGTTTTGTCCTTTTTTGGAAAGCATTCTGTCTACAGTTGGAGCAAGGGGTTTTTTTCTGCCAAGAGATAGGCTTGCCACTAATTCAATCATCTCCCGCTGGAGATTCTTCGATGCTCATCTTCTACTTGGAGTAGAATAGGGGGTGTTGTCAGGAGTTGACATGTCTTGATATAAAAAAATCTAAAGTTAAGAGAACATCTTTGAATGCCATATTCTGCAGATCTCTTGAGGTTTTTGAAGAGGCCCTATCTATCTCTTATGTTAGGATAAGCAAATGTTGCTGGTCTCTTAGCAACTTGATTTCTGATTAGCTTAGAAAATAACTATAGTAGATTGTCATACTACCTAACAAAATGACAGGCTTGCATAACTATTAGTTTTCATTTCTTAATTATCCTAAACAGTTTATGACAATTAGTAGTAAAAGGACAAAACTTCACATTTCATTTTTTTTCCTTTAACCCCTGACCCTTCCATCCCACTTCTCTGGAGTGGAGTGTTCCTATATAACAGTCCCTCATCCCAATTCAGAGGTCATATGAGAGTCAAGTGCCTCCTCATAAAATGGGGGTCTATGAGGCAGTACCACCGGTGAAAAGTGTCTCCTTGCTAGGAAGAAAGAACTAAAAAACCAACCAAACAAATAAGCAGACAAACAGATGAAAAAGAATAAAAAATAAAACTAAAATAAAAAATACAAAGTCTATGTCCATGCTCCCTTTGGTGTGTTTGTTGTAGTGTCGATATAGCTAAAATCCTACTATAAGTGAATAGATGCCATATGCATTCTTCTGAGTCTGGGCTAGGTCACTCACGATGAGCTTTTCTAGTTCCATCGATTTGGCTGCAAATTGCATAATTTCATTGTTCCTGATAGCTGAATGATATTCCATTGTGTAGATGTACCGCAGTTTTTTGACCCATTCTTCAGTTGAGGAGCATCTGGGTTGTTTCCAGTTTCTAGCTATTACAAATAAGGCTGCTAGGAACATAGATGAGGAAACTTTCTTATGATTCCACGAGGAGACTTTTGGGTGTATACCCAGAAGTGGTATGGCTGGGTCCTGAGGCAAAGCTATTCCAAGTTTTCTAAGATATCAACATACTGACCGCCATAGTGGTTGCACAAGCCTGCACTCCCACCAGCAATGGAGTAGGGTTCCCCTTTCTCCACACCCTCGCCAGCATGCTCTATCATTTGAGCTCTTTATCTTAGCCATTCTAACAGGTGTTAGGTGGAATCTCAGGGTCGTCTTGAGTTGCATTTCTCTGATGATTAAGGATGCTGAGCATTTCTTCAGGTGTCTCTCAGCCCTTAGGGATTCCTCCTTTGTGAATTCTCTATTTAGCTCCATCTCCCATTTTTTGATTGGATTATTTGGTTTCTTGGCATTTAGTTTCTTGAGTTCTTTGTAGATTTTAGAAAATAGCCCTCTATCAGATGTGGGGTTGGTAAAGATTTTCTCCCAGTCTGTAGGCTGCCCTGCCTTTTTGTTCGAATGACAGTGTCTTTTGCCTTACAGAAGCTTTTCAGTTTCATGAGTTCCCATTTTTTGATTGTTGATCTCAGGTCCTGAGCTGCTTGTGTTCTGTTCAGGAAGTTGTCACCTGTGCCAATGAGTTCGAGGGTTTCTCCCACTTTTTCTTCTAGTAGATTTAGTGTGACCAGCCTTATGTTAAGGTCTTTGATCCACTTGGACTTAAGTTTTGTACAAGGTGATAAGTATGGGTCTAATTTCGTTCTTTTACAAGTGGATATCCAGTAGGACCAGCACCATTTGTTGAAGATGCTGTCCTTCTTCCAATGTGCCATTTTGGCTTCTTAGTCAAAAATTGGGTGACCATAAGTGTGTGGTTCTATTTCTGGGTCTTCAATTCGATTCCATTGATCTACTGGTCTGTTTCTATACCAGTACCATGCTGTTTTTACTACAATTGCTCTGTAGTACAGCTTGAAATCTGGGATGGTGATACCTCCAGATATTTTTTTTTTTTAATTGTACAGGATTGATTTAGCTATTCTGGGCTTTTTGTTGTTCCATATGAAATTGAGAATAGCTCTTTCCAAGTCTATAAAGAATTTTATTGGTATTTTGATAGTAATTGCATTGAATCTGTGTATTGCTTTTGGTAGGATGGCCATTTTTATTATGTTGATCCTACCTATCCATGAGCATGGGAGATCTTTCCATCTTCTAAAGGCCTCTTCCATTTCTTTCTTCAAGGGCTTGAAGTTCTTGATGTACAGGTCCTTTACTTGCTTGGTTAGAGTTACCCCCAGGTATTTTATATTGTTTGTGGCTATTGTGAAGGGGGTTGTTTCCCTTATTTCTTTCTCAGCCCATTTATTTGTTGTACAAAGAAGGTCTTCTGATTTTTTTGAATTAATTTTGTACCCAGCCACCTTGCTGAAGGTGTTTATCAGCTGTAAGATTTCTCTGGTAGAATTTTTGGGGTTGCTTATGTATACTATCATATCATCTGCAAGTAGGGATAATTTGACTTCTTCGTTTCCAATGTTTATCCCTTTGATCTCCTTTAGTTGTCTTATTGCTCTAGCAAGAACTTCATTACTATATTGAAGAGATATGGTGAAAGTGGATATCCTTGTCTTGTCCCTGAGTTTAGAGGAAATGCTTCAAGTTTCTCTATTAAATTTGATGTTGGCCACTGGCTTGCTGTATATTGCCTTTATTATTTCTAGGTACAGTCCTTGTATGCCCGTTCTCTCCAGAACTTTTAGCATGAAGGGGTGTTGGATTTTGTCAAATGCTTTTTCTGCATCTAGCGAGATTATCATGTGTTTTTTTTCCTTCATCTTGTTTACATGGTGAATGATGTTGATAGACTTTCGTATGTTGAACCATTCCTGCATTTCTAGGATGAAGCCTACTCGATCATGGTGTATGATACTTTCGAAGAGTTTTTGAATTTGGTTTGCTAGTATTTTATTAAGTATTTTTGCATCTATGTTCATTAGGGAGATTGTTCTGAAGTTGTCTTTCTTTGTTGGGTCTTTGTGTGGTTTAGGAATCAGGGTGACTGTGGCCTCATAGAATGAGTTTGGCAATGTTCTTACAGCTTCTATTTGGTGAAAGAGTTTGAAGAGTATTAGTGTTAGCTCCTCTTTGAAGGTTCAGTAGAATGCCGTGCTAAGGCCATCTGGCCCTGGGCTTTTTTTGGTTGGGAGATTTTTAATGACTGTTTCTATTTCCTGAGGGGCTATAGTACTGTCTTATCTGTTAATCTGATCTTGATGTAGCTTCGATAGGTGGAATCTATCAAGAAAATTGTCCATTTCGCTTAAGTTTTCAAATTTGGTGTATAGATTTTTAAAGTAGGATCCAAATATTCTCTGGATTTCCTCAATGTCTGTTGTTATTTCTCCGTTTTCATTTCTGATTTTGTTGATTTGAGTTTTTTCCCCTCTGCCTTTTAGTTAATTTGGCTAAGTGTCTGTCTATTTTGTTGATTTTCTCAAAGAACCAACTCTTGGTTTCATTGATACTTTGTATAGTTCTTTTTGTTTCTAAGTTGTTGACTTCAGTCCTAAATTTGATGATTTCTTGCCTTCTACACCTTTTGGGAGTGTTTGCTTCTTTTTTTTTTCCAATTCACCCAGTTTAGCTGTTAATTCACTAATATCGGCTGTCACGATTTTCTTTTTGAAGGCACTTAGTGCGATGAACTTTCCTCATAGTACAGCTTTCATTGTATCCCATAGGTTTGGGTATGTTGTGTCTTTATTGTCATTGGATTTTAAGAAGTCTTTGATTTCCTTCTTTTTTTTCTTCCCTGACGCAGTGGTCATCTAGAAAAGAGTTGTTCAATTTCCATGTGCGTGTAGGCTTTCTGTTGATTCTTTTGTTGTTGAAGTCCAGCTTTATTCCATGGTGGTCTGATAAGATACAAGGGGTTATTTCAATTTTCTTGTATCTGTTTAGGCTATCTTTGTGTCCAACTATATGGTCGATTTTGGAGAAGGTTCCGTGAGGTGCTGAGAAGAAGGTGTATTCTTTTGCGTTTGGGTGAAACGTTCTGTAGATAACTGTTAGGTTCATTTGGTTCATGATCTCTGTTAGACTCATTATTTCTCTGTTTGTCTTCTGTCTTGATGATCTGTCCATTTTTGTGAGTGTGTTGTTGAAGTCTCCCTCTACCTAGTGTTGGGTTCGATGTGTGATTTAAGTTTTAGAAGCGTTTCTTTTACAAATGTAGGTGCCTTTGTATTTGGGGGATATATGTTCAATATTGAGATTTCCTCTTGATGAATATTTCCTTTAATGAGTATGTAATGCCCTTCTCTGTCTTTTTTTATTAACTTCAATTGTAAGTCTATTTTGTTCGATATTAGATGGCTACTCCAGCTTGCTTCCTGGGTCCATTTGCTTGGAAGACCTTTTCCCAGCCCTTTACTTTGAGATAGTGTGTATCTTCAGTAGTGAAATGTGTTTCTTGTATGCAGCAAAAAGATTGGTCTTGTTTAAGGATCCAGTCTGTAAGTCTGTGTCTTTTTATTGGCGAGTTGAGTCCATTAATGTTGATGGATATTAGTGACCAGGGGTTGTTATTTCCCATTATTTTGGGATAGGTGGTCGTCTTGTGTTTCTTTTTGTTTAGTAGCTGTGGAGATTTCTATTTCCTCTGTTTTCTTGGGTGTAGTTATCTTCTCTGGGTTGGAATTTTCTTTCTAGGATCTTCTGTAGGGCTGGGTTTGTGAGGAGATATTGTTTGAATTTGATTTTGTCGTGGAATATTTATTTTCTCCTTCTATGTTGATAGAGAGTTTTGCTGGGTATAGTAGTCTGCCTGGGTACCTATGTTCTCTCAGGGCTTGTAGGACATCTGTCCAGGCCCTTCTAGGTTTTAAATTTTCTGAGGAGAAGTCCAGTGTAATTCTGATGGGTCTGCCATTGTATGTGACTTGGCCTTTTTCTCTTACAGCTTTTAATATTCTTTCTTTGTTTTCTATATTTGGAGGTTCAATTATTATGTGGTGAGAGGTGTTTCTTTTCTGATCTAATCTGTTTGGTGTTCTGTAAGCCTCTTGGAAATTTATTGGCATCTCTTTCTTTAGGTTTGGGAAGTTTTCTTCTATTATTTTATTGAAGATATTTCCTGGACCTTGGAGTCGGCAGTCTTCTCTTTCCTCTATACCTATAATTCTTAGGTTCCATCTTTTTATTGAGTCCTTGATTTCTTGAAGTTGTGGGTGAGAGATTTTTTAGCTTTCTCATTTTCTTTGGATGTTGTATTGATTTCTTCCATCAAATCTTCCATGCCTGTGATCCTGTCTTCCATCTCTTGAATCCTATTTTTGGTACTCATATCCATAGTTCCTGTTCTCTTCCCTTGGCTCTCCATTTCCACTTTTACCTCAACTGTGTTTTCTTTATTGTTTCCATTTCCATTTTCATGTCTTGAATGGTTTTATTTGTTGTGTACATTTCCTGCTCCAATTTGCTTGTCTTGCCTGGAAGTCTTCCATTGCCTTGTCCTTTTGTGTTCAAGTTGAGCCACCTTCTTTTGAAGTTCTTTAATGGTATTTTCCATAGCTTTAATTTGTGAAATCCTGGCTTCTTGAATTCCTTCATAAATTTTAGTTCTTCTTGAAGGGACTCTATCACTTTCCATAATGTAGAATTGTTATTGTTTTCATGTGTTTCAGTTGTGGTGATGTGATCCAGGTTGGCTGAAATGGCAATGCTTTCTTTTATCAGAGTCATTCTGCCTTGCTTTTTCTGGGGCCTTTGGCCATTTGGAAGTCCTAGCTATCTGTTCCTATTGTCTTCTTGGCTTGGATCCAAAGGTGGTGCTTTGGTGTAGCATTCGAATTGCCTGGCTCCACTCCTATAAACTTGTCTTTCTGCCCCACCTCTCTGGTGGAGACTTCACTTATCCAGGCAGTGGGGCTGTATACTCTTAAGCTCTGGCTCCCTGCTGGAAGTGTCTGTAGTAGCAAAAAAGTCCAATAATAATGGTAAAGACTTCACAGTTTGCCCAGGGTTGGATCCTGTGGTGGGTATATCCACCTTCCCTCCCTGTAGCTGGCTCTGGAAACTGGCAGGTGGCGTCACAGTCAACCAAGTTCCCGTACACCATAGTGGGTCACAATCTGCAGCTGAGCCGCGCACACTTCCGTGGATCTGCAGCCCTTTGCCAGGTAGCCAGATCGTCTGTGCGAGACCTGAGGAAGGCCAGCAGGCTGGAGATTATCTCTGTGTGGGGTCTGAATCTGCCTGCTGGGTATTAGATTGGAACTTACCCAGCGTGTCTCTCCCGGTGGGGAGGGGGGAATCCTGATTCCTGGATTCAGCGTCTTCCGTACGTGTCCGAGAGTGGGAGGGAGCATCCTGCCCAGGGACTTTTAGTGGTCCCTGGGAAGTTCGGTGAGACCCAGGGGGGTTGAGTCTCTCAGATTTTTTTGTACAGCATCTTATAACATTCACGGTTTGGTGTCTGTTTTTCCCAAGATTAAAATGCGTCCGCATGGGCCGCCGCCATCTTGGATCCCCTTCAGTTCAGTTTTTTTTTGTGCTTCTTCCTACTCAAGGACACTGATGTGTACCTTATGAACATCAGAGAATGAGAGCTAGAGAGTAGGCATTTCTCTGGGTTACCACAGCCACAGATATTTCTTGTTGGTTATAAAGCTTTGCACAGGATGTAACAGAGATGACACACATTTGTTTTCTTTAGTGAGAGCTCAGTTGGTGAAAAAGTCTGTGTTAGTTTGAAGCTCCTTAACACTCATTCTTTCCTGAACCTGGAATTCAAATTGTTTCTCAAATAAGTTACTTGTATTTAATTCCTGAACTCAGGGGTATATTTTGTCAGCAAAAACCTTTTTAAAAAATATCTTAAGCTATCAAAATCCTTGAAAGTTGAAGAGATAATTTCCCTTGATAGAGGAAATATGTTTACCTTTGTGTCAGGAAAGTCTGCTGATAATGTCAAAGTCTGGCATTACTGAAAAAGACCCTGAGCTCAGTGCAAAATGACAGACTCCTTTATCAGCAGTGTCTCCCCTTCTCTACCTGGGGGTTTCCAGACTCCTGAACCAGTCAATCAAACATGTACACCCCCCCCAAAACCCTCCCACTGTCCAAGGCTTATAATGTCCCTGTTAATGAAATAAATGATTCCTTTCTTCCTTCCTTCCTTCCACCATGCACTTCATCAAAGACCATCTGAGACTCACTGCTTACTTCAGGCTCTAACCTTTGGGAAAGAAGAGACACTTCCTCTCAGTAGAACTCATCTCTGAACCTTTGGATCTTCATGCTTAACCAAGCTCCTGCTGCTGGGAGCCAGGGAATGTACTGGGCTCAAGCTCCCACCTCCACCTCTTCAAAGTGACCACCTTCAGCATGAACTGCTGCTTTCTCCTTTGCCACCCATTGCAGTGCTAATCTACTACAGCTGGTTGTTTTCTGTTCCTGAAGCAGCTCCAGATTCATCCGAGCCAAGATGGGTTCCCACCACTTGTCTAGGTTCAGGAGCCTTGAGCTCCTGATGCATCCGTACCTGGGGCCAGCAGCTTAGCTAAATGGGCTGTTACCTTTTGCTGCATGGCAGAGAGGCTCTCTCTCTCTCTCTCCCTCCCTCCTTCCCTCCTTCCCTCTCTCTCTCCCTCCATCCCTCCCTCTCTGTACCTCTCTCCCTCTCTCTCCTATTTCTATCTCTGTCCTGCAGTTTTATCCAGGAGCTGTAACATTTTGTGATGGTTCTCCAACCTTTCCAGCCGGATCGGATATCCTATGATAAAGCCCAGGTTCCTCATTCCATCCTTTCTGCCTGGCAACCATCTGCGCTTGGACATTCTGGCAGAGAAACACGCACTTGCAGAGAGGTGCACAACAAGGTCAGAGCTCCCTGGAAGACACAGAACCACTCTTAACATAAAAACATCACAAAAAAAAAAAAAAAAAAAAACAGAGCAAAGCCAGAGATCTGCAAAATAATCTACTTCTCGAATATTTACATTTCGTCTTTGGAAAGCTATCTGTTTAGTTCCATGCCCCATTTTTAAGTTTTTAAGTGGGTTGTTTCCCTGGTGTTCTGTTTTGTTTTGTTTTTTGGAGGGTTTTTTTTTTTTTTTTTTTTTTTTTTTAGTTTTTGTATATTCTAGATAATAACTCTGGAAGACATATAACTGGTAAAGCTTTCTGTTTTGTTGCTTTTTTTGTTTTTCTGGCCTATAGGTTGCCTCTTCACTCAAATGAGCCATGTGGCCCTTTGCCTTTGTTCTACGGGAGATTTTTGAGTATATGACATCCTACTTATTAAATGTTGGTCTGTAATTCTTCTATTGGGAGATATCAGAAAGACTTTTTCTGTGCCAATGATTTCAAGAGTGTTCCATACTGCCTCTTCAATCAGATTTAGGGGTTCAAGTCTTATGTCAAGGTTCTTGATACATTTGGAGGTAAGATTTGTGTAGGGTGAGAGATAAGGATCTAACTCCATTCTTCTACAACTTCCAGGTTTTTGACAAAGAGGACAACAATATCCATTGGATAAAATAAAATGTTGTGAGTCAAACTGGATAGCTGCATGTAGAAGAATGGAGTAGTATTTGGGACCTCAATATTATCTTATTGATCAATGTGTCTGTTTTTTAGCTAATGCTAGGATGTTTTTATTGTTATAACTCTGCAGTATAACTAGAAATATGGCATGCTGATACCTCCAGTAGGCTTTCTACTGTTCATAGTTGTTTTGATTATTCTTGTTCTTTTATGTTCTCTATAAAATTTAAGACTTTTTTTGCAATTTCTGTAAATAATTGAAATGGAATTTTGATGGGGATTGCCTTAAATATTTCTGTAGGATCATCATTTAAACTATTTTAATCTTACCAGTACACAAACTGGGAGGTTTTTCTGTAATTCTGGTGTCTTTAATTTCTTTTTCTCAGTGTCTTAAAGTTATCATTTTACAAATCTTTCATACCTTTAGTTAACATATTCCAAGATTTTTAGGCTATTGTGAGTGGTATTGTTAGCCTGTTTTCTTTCTCAATATGGTTGTCATTTATATATCAGATGGCTAATGTTTTTTCTGTATTAATTTGATGTCCTGTTACTCTGGTGAATGTGTTTATGAGCTGTAGGAATTTTCTGATAGACTATGTAGGATCTTTTATGTATAGAATCATTTCACTGACAAATAAGGATATTTTTAATTTCTTTCCTTCTCATCTGTATCCCTTTATCTTCTTCACTTGTCTTACTGCTCTAAGACTTTAGGCACTCTACTGAAAAGGAAAGGCGAGTAGATTTTGTTTTATTTTGTTTTTCACTTTGTCATATGTTGTGTTTGGGCTTCTTATATATATTTTGTTGAAATATATTTCCTGCATTCCTAGATCCCCCCAAATTTTATCATGAAGGGATGTTGGGCTTTGTCAAAAGCCTTTCTGTATCTAAGATGACAATGTGGTTTCTGAACCCGAGTCTATTTATATGGAGGAGTTGGTGATCAATAGTGCATGCTAATTCTCAGGTCCTTTAGACATATATAAAATGACTAAAAAAGAGAGCTGTGTTGCATTTCATTTCAGCTGTTCCTCACTTCGTTCATGTGATAGTTTTCCAAATAAGATAACCTGCATTGGATCCTTGTTTCAAAGTCTACTTTGGCCATTATCTTTATCCTTTCAATGGAAATCTTGGTTTCCTTTTTTTTTTTTTTTTCATACTTCCAACATATCTGTAAGGACAAAAATTTTGGAATATTCAAACCTAGATCTCATCTCCTTCAACTAGCACAGAGAATGAATGTGCTCTGTTTTTGTTGAATAATTTATAGCATTTGTGAGAAGTATTAGAGTAGAAAAAACATAGACTTCAGACTAGAATTGGGAATGTCAGAAGTATGAATCTATTGATTAATTATGGAGGAGTTAAAGCATGAATCTTTTCCATCATCTATTTGTCTCATATTCCCAGATGCATGCAATGAAGATTTTATTTGTTATCATAGAAAGCAGAAGTCTAATACAAAACAAGGAGTATGTTTCATGGCATCTGGAGGAGTCTTTTCAGCTCCACAGACCTACAAATTGATGATTCAAATTTCATTAGCTATCAATTGTGGCAGTTTGATTGATAATGCCTATCATGGGCTCAGATGATTAAACATGTGCTGGAGCCATTTTGGGAAGTTTATGAGGTGCAGCCTTGCTGGAGGAAATTTGTCCTTGTGGGCAGCCTTTTGAGCTTATGTAACTTCACCCTACTTCCAATTTGCTGTTCCTGATTCATGTTTGTGGTTGAGATGTGAGCTCTTCCTATTTCTCCCCTCATGCCTGCTGCTTCTTGCCATGCTTCCCTGCCTTGAATGACTCATCCATCCATTGGAATCTTATGCCAAAATAAACTCTCCAAGAAGTCACTTTGGTCATGGAATCTTATCACAGTAACAGAAAACAAACTAATCACCAGTGGTCAATGTTAAATTGGACATCTCATATAAATTATATCATTTAGAATTGAGAAGGAGGCTTTGGAGGATCACTGTATTACTCAATGTCAGAATATCTTTGTGATACAATTAGGAGGAAAATGCAATTATATGATAATTATAGTCTGTCTCTGTGAATTTTAAAGATACTTATATCAGTCCATTTATAAAGTAAAAAATCTCTATTGACAAAGAAGGTGACTTGTTCTTATTTCTTGCATCTTTAGTGTGTAACAGTAAATTTTTATTTATACTTATATATTTATTATTACTTAACAAATACCTATAAAGTTCCTAAATCCTAATACCAGAACCCTAATTATAAAACCTATACTCTAAGTAAGAATATCTTAATTCCTAAAATACTCTAATATGTATAAAAACAAACACTTAACCCTAACTTAAGCTTCTTAAAGGGATATTAATTCTCTCAGGTTAATTTTTGGCATTGATCTCTGCAGCTGGCTGGTTTCCACCAAGTCTTTCAATCTTTAAATCTGTGAGTGTTATTCGTCAGATCTTAAGGCCAGTTTATAAATTTGATCTGTTTCAACCATTGAACTGGGGTGGCCTTTTAATCAGTCAAGAATTCCTTCTACGGTGATGGGCCCAATTGTTTGCAAGATGAAAAGTTTCTTGGGCTCACCGTTTGATGCTCTGGGATTCCAAGGACTCCACTGTGATGTTTGGCTGATCTGATGCTCTGAGGCCAGCGTTCTAAATCACCAAGGATCTGCCTTTACTTTCTCCACTAGTGTGTATTCCCGACAGGTTAGCATAAAACGTTGTTGAGCAGAGGAGCATGGTCTTTCAACATGTGTTGTCAGAGGAAGAAGAGGAAGAGGTGAGGGGAGATCACGTGGGCTTCCGATTTTAAATCCCTTGTGTGGTAATCAGTGTGAATTCTGGAACTGTCATTGCCATAGTTGCTGGTGGACTTTTCAAGGCACGCCCCTCCAACAGTGTGTCCACAGTCCCATGATTATCTGCTCTTGGTGGGCTTTCAAGGCATGTCCTTCAATGTTAATCACATCAGGATGTAACTGGATCCACCCATATCTTTTATCTGATATGCCAAGCTTCTAAAATCCCTATGCTGCTAGATTCTATCCTACCACATTAGTGTTTCCATATTTCCTTGCAGAATAGCAATACATATTGAATTTTAATTTATGTGAAAGGTGAGAAAGAATATTCACCACAGAAGAGTAAAAAGATGAAATATAAGCATCTGCAAGTTAGATCAGATATGATTTCCATGCCTAAAATATTGTTTGATATTAGACCATTCAAAGAATTAGATAATTTTATGCCATATATTTTACATATATATTTACAAGTGTAAGTTTGGCTTGGTGTTGCATGTAGACCTTTCTATAACTAGATGATCAATTGTTTATTATAGTTTCAAATTTCTATAGTTTATAAAAAATTAACTGGTTAAAAGTTTACATGGTTATTACAAAGACAGAATTATGAAAAGTACTGCTTATATAATACATATTCTTTAATAAACTGATATTAATAGTGACTTTCCAATTTTTAATGTTGTCATTAAGATTATATTGTTTTACAATTAACATAAAATTAGATAAACAAGAGAATAAAAAGCAACCATTATGCTCACAAATCCCTTATCATGCTTCAACAGTTTAATTAAAATTTGGGTGATAAATCTTATGTCAGAAGATGTGTATATCAGAGTGAGCACTGACTCAAATCAACAAGTCAAATTACAGGACCACACATTTTTGTAATAATGTATTGTTGTATAAGCAAATGTTATTTTGTGGCACGGTTGTGTTTGTTGATTCAATTTTATAATAGACTTTTGTGTCATGGGTATTGTTGAATAAACACTTTAAAATAGAGCTGAGAGAATAATATAATTTAGATTTATTCCTTTTCTAGTGAAATTATGTCTTTACACTTATATGCAAATTTGAACATAAGATTTATGTTTAATTTTATGAAAAAAAAATGAGGACTTGTTAAACTTCTTTTAGGTATAGGAGAAATATACTCCTATGTAAATCTTTAGTGGTCCAAACAGCTTTAAATCTTATAGTTTCCCCAAATTTCTACTTGTTAATATGATAAGTAACCATGCCTACAAATATGTAGCCTATTTAGTGTCTGATTATAGCTCCAGAAAATAAAGGAAAGGTCATAACCATTTCATAACAGACTATTATTTCATAAGGAGAAACTGACATGCTTTTCCAATTCATTCATTTAAAATTAAAACTTTCAGGAGCTGGAGAACTCGGTCAGTACAGTGCTTGCCCTTAAATCATATAAATATGAGTTTGAATTCCTGGGATCTACATACAAAAAAAATGCCAAATATGGCAGTAGAGGCATGTAACCCCAGTATTGAAGAAAGACGGAGACAGTTGGATCCTGGGAGATCAATGGTTAGCCAGGCTAGCTGAAACACCTGAAACAGTGGGCTTTAGAAAGAATCTGAGAAACCCTGTCTTAAGGAATAAGGCACACATACAGGCATGCACACACCATACATATTCTTCTTATACCATATAAGAAAATTCTTGGTCAGCTTCCTTAAGAAACATACACATAAAAATTCTCAGTAACATTTTTACATTTAAAGTCCAGAATATATTAAAAAGACCATAAACAAAAGCACATTGATTACCTTCAAGTATGCAAGGATTGTTCAACACACACATTATCTATAAGTGTAAAATAGCACACAAATAGACTTAGAAGCAGAAAATCATTTCTCAATAGATGCACAAAAAACTTCGACAACATCAAGCTTTCATTGATGATAACATCAAAGAAACTAGAAGTAGAACATATCTGTATATAATAAATGCCATATGTGACAAGTCTATAGCCAAAATCATACGAAATTCAGATATACTGGAAGCAGTGTCTCTGAAATCATGAATGAATGATGCTTGAGGCAACACAATGCAGACCTATAGTCAAAATAAAAGAGCATGGCACTGGTGCAAAAATGGATATGAGGACTAATGGAATTAAATAAAGACCCACAAATAAACGCACAAAGATGCCCAATTTGGGCACAAACATGCCCAAAATATTCTTCAACAAATGGTGTGTGGAAAACTGGCTATCCATGTGTTGAAGAATGACACTAGACTATTAGTTCTCACCTTGCATAAAATAGTTGCAAAGTAATCAAAGATGTGTGTAACTGTAAGACATGAAATCTTGAAACTGTTAGAGGAAAACATTTCAGGATACTGACACAGGCAAGAAATTTCTCAACAGGACTCCTGTGGTTCAGGAGATCAAATTAAAAAATAACAAGTAGGATTGCATTATATTAAAAGAACTTTTGTACGTAACAAAGGAGACAGCAAACCTTTGCTAGCCATCTGCCTAACAAATGGTAATATCTTGAATATACAAAGAACTACAAAAATTAAGCACCAATAAAACTACATTATCCACTCAACAAATGGAACTGAATAGGTGGTTCTCAAAAGAAGAAATGCATAGGGCTGGTAAATATTTGAAATGTGCAGCATTGTTAACCACTAGGGGAATGCAAATTGGAGCTGCTTTTAGAAGACACATTACTTCATTCAATATAGCTATTACAGAGAAAGCAAATAACAAATACTGGTTAGAAGGTGGGTAGAGAGAGCCCTTATATACTATGAAAATGTAAACACGTGCAGCCATTCTGGAGATCAAAAAGATTCTTCAAAATGCTAAAGACAGAACTACTAAATGATCCCTCTATACCACTCCAGGGTACATACCAAAAGGCTGCCAAGTCAGCTTGCCACAGTGGTGCTTGAACTTCCATGTTTATTGCTCCTGTATTCTTAATAGCCAAGATATGGAAGTGGCCTAGATGTTCTGCAATAGAAGAGTAGATAATGACAATATGGTGCGTATATTCAAATTTTTAATTTCAGCTGTAAATAATGGCAGTGTGACATCTGCAGGAAAAAGGGGATAGAAGTGGCAATTGCTGTGATATGTAAAAGAAGACAAACAGAAAGAAAAAATACCTCCTATACTGCCTCAGATGTAGAATCTATATTTAAATTTATAGTTGTGTGTATTTTATTTGTGTGCATATATGTGTATGATGAAGGGCAAGGAGGAGTTGTAATGGTAGGAAGGGAACAATGCAGGATAACAAAGAGGACAAAAGAAGAGGAGAAGAAAGAATGTTTTCTCCTAATTCAAATATCTTGTATTACATAATATATCGAAAGATCACAGGATATCCCCCTGAACAGGTGCAACTTTACGTATTAATTTTTTAGCATAGATTAAATTAATAATTTCACTTTTAGAAATTAGATGTGAGCATTCTAAAATTATGTAGCATTGTTTAAATCTACAGACTCACATTTAGAAGTATAACCATTATATTATGTAAATTTCATTCTTCCATTTTGTCTGATGATATATTACTCATCATTTTCCTTGTTCAACAAACGTTGAAGGAATAGTGATTGACCTTTTATATGTCATAAGATTCATTTGTCTAAATATGGCCTGTTTAATTCAGAAGGCTTTTTGCCCTTTTGGTTAATGGTAGTGTGAGTGTGAGAGAGAACACACCCACTAATGAATGACAACATAGAGTTGCAAGGAGGAGCCAAATGCTTTCAGTTCCAATTTATAAACCTACCCACTTTAATTAAGAAAAGTAATCTGTATGGTAATGGAAGGTCAACTATTTGCAAGGGAAAAATCACCTGCCATAGTATCAAGAAGCTGTGTATGTATCAAGAGGAAAACATAGAGCCCAAGTGTAATGTATTGTAAGTGAATAATACCCCAAAGAGAAGCCACCTGCCACAAGGGAAGCCAGTAAACAAAATGAAGTTATCAGTAATTATGGTCAGGGGAGGCTCTTAGAAACGTTTTAATAAGTAACTTGCTTTTTAAAAGTTGAAATAGACTATAAATCTTGTATGTTGATTATCATTGTGGCCCTATATGTTTGTTTTAATACCCATTATAAGTGGAATATATCAAGGAAAAATATAGAAACATATGTTAATTGTAAGGTCAGTAAAACATCTGTGTTACTATATACGAGGGCTACTCAAATACAGTTGACTAAACCATGATAGTCATTAACAAAGGGTAACTGTGAAAATCGATACTAATCTGACTTCTTCATATAATTTTCCAAAGTCTTTAGTAATGAGCTTAGGATCATGTCACACAATAAGAAATCCTGAGAAAGCACTAAAGCTATTGTAAAGAGTTTTTAATGAGGAAATGCCTTATGTCATACAAAATATAAATGTTCTTGTGTGAAAGTACTTGAATAACTACACTCTTGTTATTTTGCTCTAGGCTGTTGTTAATGATAATCTTCAAATTTACATCTAAGAATGAACCAAGTCAATGTAACATTGAATCATTTCTTAGAGTCAAGGTGATATTAACTGTTAATACCGTAAGTAATGAAAAAGAATCTGAGCAAAGGCACAATTAGACTCTCAGGAAATCAGCTTTCAACCTGTCACCCAAAAGTGCTATCTTCACTCCTCAATGATACAATTAGAAAAGGAATCCAAGTGTGTTTTCACCTTATAGCATTTTGGCTTACAGAAGACTGGCAGATAAACATAAAAAGTTTCTTTTTTTAACATTTATTTATTACCTCAAGTTATATCTCCATCACAGGCCCCTACCTCCACCCACCTGGTCCTATCCTCCCGCCCTCTACTCCCTCTCTCACCTATCCTACTCCTCCAGTGTGAGGTGCCCCCACATATCAGCCCTCCTCAGTTCATCAATCATATGAAGGCTAAGAGCTTCCTTTTGTACTCTACATGGCAGCTCCACTAGGTCAAAGTGTCCCACTAACAGGTAACAAAGTCTTTGTTCCTGTTGTTTTTGGTCTGTTGGTTGTAGGATAGTTATCCTGTATTATATAGGTAAAATCCAGTTATAAATGAATACATGCCATGTACATCTTTCTGGGTCACAGAAATGAAACTCAAGACGACACTGAGATTCCAGCTCACACCTGACAGAATGGCTAAGATCAAAAACTCACATGACAGCACATGCTGGCGAGGTTGTGGAGAAAGGGGAACAGTCCTCCATTGCTGGTGAGAGTGGAACTTGTACAACCACTATGGAAATCAGTCTGGTGATATCTTTGAAAAACTGGAATAGCTCTACCTTAAGACCCAGCCATATCACTTCTGAGTATACATCCAAACGATTCCTCACCAAACCACAAGGACATCTCCTCATCTATATTCATAGCAGCTTTATTTATAATAGCTAGAAACTGGAAACAACCCAGATGACCCTAAACCAAAGAATGAATAAAAACCTGTGGTACATTTACACAATGGGATACTACTCAGCTATCAGAAACAAGGAAATCATGTAATTTGTTATCAAAAGGATGGAACTAGAATACAAAGTTTCTTTAAAAAGCTATTATTTGGAAAAGAAAGTAGAAGTTGACAAACTCATCTTAAAATTCACTTGAGAATGTGACTTCCAGAAGTTACAACATATATTCTTTATAAAAGTATTTAAAACATCTTTTAAAAAGATAAAACCAACTATTAATAAACAAATCAATAAAATAATATTTAATAAAATTTAAATACCTAAAAATTTAGAAGGTAAAGATTAAAATATAAATTGTTAAAATGTATATCCTAAGTTTTTATCTACTTGAGATAGGATCTTCCTATGTAGTCCAGGATGACCTTGAACTACAGAGATCCACCTGCCTCTGCCTACTGAGTGCTTGGATTAAAGGTATGGGTCACCATGGTCAGCATGAATGTATATTTTATTACCTGTCTAGGATCTTCATTAATACTTATGGAAACTGAATACACTCTTATTCACATATTCTTCCATAACATCTTTAAATTATAGTCTACAATCTTTAATTGTAACTTACTTCTCCCAATAAAAAATTAAAAATCTGGAAATTTTACATTTAACAGAGAGTGTGTTGCATGCTCCTTTGAAAATGTCCTAGTTAGAAGTTTTGTTGACCTAATTCAAGCTAGGGTTATCTGGGAAGAAATTCAGTTGAGAAAATGCTACATCAGTTTGCCTTTAGGCAATACTGTAGGGCATTTTTATTATTAATGACTGATATGGAAGGCCCAGCATGCTATACACCACGCCACACCAGAGTGGATGGTCTTGAGTTGTATAGGAAAGCAGGCTGGTCAATCCATGAGGAGCAAGCCATTCAGTAACTTCCTCTTATTGACTCTGCCTCAGTTGCTGTCTCGAGGTTCCTGCCTGAGTTCCTGTCCTGACTTCTGTCATTGATGGATTTTGACCTGAGAGCTATAAGATGAATAGAGCCTTTCCTTCTCAAATCACTTTTGGTAATGTTGCTTAATCAAACAATAGAAACCCTAACTAAGACAGACCAGAGGTCTCATGAATAACTCTTTTCTCTGGTTTTTGGTGAAAATATCTCCATCTTCTGACCCATTTAATAAACCAAGAAAGTTTCCTTTCAGATCATGAATAGCAGCTGAAAATTATTATACCCAGAAAAACCATCTGCTGAAGTTTCAGGAGAAAGAAAAAAAATCTTTATATAAGTAGACTAAAGAGAGTTCATGCCCAGCCAAACCATCCCTACAGAGAACACTGGACACACTGCTTTGTACAGAAGAGAAAAATAAAGCATAGTCAAGAGACTATACAAAGAAAACAAAAGAAACTATAATTACTGAAACACAAAAGGACCAAGAACAAAAACAGAAAAAACAAACAAACAGAAAATGACAGCAATCAACACAAATCTTTCAATAATGACTGTAACTATTAATGGCCTCAACCCCCTTCCCAGTTAAAAAAACACAGGTTAGTCAAGTAGATTTTAAAAAATTGATTTCTCTGTTGTCTACAAGAAATCCTTCTTATATTTAAAGATAAGAAATACCTTAAAATGAATAGGAAAATATTCCAAACAATTGGGACCAGGAAGTTGCAGGCATTACTAGCTTAATTGCTAATAAAATAGACTTCAAACTAAGACAAATCTGAACAGATAAAACAGGACATTTTATTCTAAGGGAACAATAACCCAATAAAACATTACAATCTTAAGCATATGCTGCAAACTCTGGTGCATCCAATTTTATGAAGAGTACACTACTGGACTTAAAGTCACAGATTAACTTCAACTCAAGCATAGTTGGTCATCTGGACAAAAAAAAATGAACAGGAAAACATCACAATTAAGTGAAATCATAAAGCCAATGACCCTAACAGATATCTACAGAATGCTCCATCCAACCTCCAAAGACTGTACATTCTACTCATCAGAAGCTTCTATAAAAGAGACCAGCCACTGGGACCCAAAACTTAACAAATTTGGAAGTTAAAATAACTCTGTGTACCTCATCTGACCACAATTCTATACAGTTTACAATTAATTCCAAATGAATCTTCAGTGATCATACAAATTCATGGAGATTAAGATGTTAGCTGAATGATGAATTGGTTAAAGAAGCAACTGAGAAACAACACAAATAAATGACTTTGTAATAAAATTCAAGCATGTTGACAGAAAGAGACTCTATGAAGAGGTACCTGATAATGCAGGCATTAAAAATAACAACAAATGGGACCTTGTGAAACTAAATGTTTCTGTATAGCAAAAGACACCATCTTTCAAGGAAAAAGACAGAAAACAAAATGGGGAACATAGTCAGTTCTTCATATTCATTTGATAAAGGTTAGTATCTAAATTATTCAATAAATTTAAAACACACACACACACACACACACACACACACACACACACACACACACACACACAC
>CAJQZJ010000306.1:1580093-1594790 GCA_907164525.1 Lophiomys imhausi | reverse complement strand
AGCAAATATATTTATCCCTCTCAGGTCTCTGAGGTGGTTGAAGAATAGACAGCTAGAGTCTCATAGTTAAATTTTGAACTGTTTAGGAATCAAGAGGGTGTTATAGATCTAAGAAGATACTCTTAAAAGTGTGTTGCAAGATAGTATGAATGTTGAGTCACACATAGTCCTTTAAACTCATGGAGTTGGTTAGATAGTAGAATGTTAAAGTCAGGGGCCAAATATGTATAAACTGGACATTGGGAAGGTATACTGGGCCAATTTACTCTCATAAATGTTGTATATTTATATCTATTGTTTTGTATAATACTTACTGTTATAAGAGAAGGAACCATCTGTTGGACTGAAAGGGGAAACTTCTGCGGGGAAGAGGGTGGAAGGGCGGGATAGGAAGGGGGAATAGGGAGGGGTTTGTTACTGAGATGTAACTTGAAGAAAAAAAATAAAGTATTTATAAAAAAAAAATTAATTAACTTTACATTGCATCCTGATTGGAGATTCCCCTCTTTCTTCTGAGGTTCCCCAGTCCCTGCCACTCACCTCTCCTCCTCCCATTCCCCCTCCCTTTCTCCTTAGAGAAGGGGAGACCTTCCATGGATACCAACCAGTTGCAGTAGAACACTTCTGTAGAAGTGTATCTTCTTCTATGGAGACTAGACAATGCTGCCCAGTTAGGGAAAAGGGAACCAGAGGCAAGCAACTGTCAGAAACAGCCCCTGCTCCTTCTGTTAGAGGTCCCAGATGAAGACCAAGATGCACTTCTATTACATATGTGTAGAGTTCTAGGTCCAGTCCATTCATGCTTTCTGGTTGGTGGTTTGGTCTCTGTGAGCCCCTATGGGTGTAGAAATAATAAATCTTCACCAGTATTTATATTATAGTTAATTGATTGGTAGGGTGAATCCTTAAACTGCCATTATAAATGATCACACTGAGACACCTGATGGATTTTAACAAGCCTTGGCCTGGATTTTGCAATCTTAGTCCATCTAAGCTAGCTTTTAATCCTATTCCCCAAATAAAACGCCAGTATATTCATATGTCCCCTTGGGGTGTTATTCTTTATGCTATGCCAAAGTTTCAGAACACATGGAGATATGATTCTTCTGTCTAACCCATGACGTGTCTTTTCCTTCCTCCTTCTGGCTTCCTCCTTCCCATCAGCCTCTCTGCTCCAAAAGTCTACCAACCTTTGCCTTGCCCTCTCTCTCTCTATGTACAAACACAGACCTCAGCACTTTATTAAAGCCAATCAGAGACAATGGTTAGCAAGCAAAGTAACACCATCACTTGTGTATCTCATACAGCAAGCAGGTCTCTAGGAGCAATTAATTAACGTTTAGAATACATAACAGATGATTGCATCATATGGGCCCAGGTTATTTGATTCTGTAGGTTTCCTTGTGGTGTCCTTTACCTCTCAGGCTCCTTTAATCCCTCCATCCCCATCTTCCACAAGGTTCTCCAAACTCTGCCTAATGTTTGGCTGTGGGTCTTTGTATCTGTTTCCATGAGCTGCTGGGTGAATGCTCTTAAATGACAGTTATGCTAGGCTACTGTCTGAAAGTATAGCAGAATATCATTAATGTTGTCAGTGGTGGGCACTCTCTCATTGGATAGGTCTGAAGTTTGGCCAGTCACTTTCCCTCAATTTCTGTTTCTTCTTTATTCCCAGACATCTTTTTAAAAATTTATTTATTTATTTATTATTTCTTCAAGTTACATCTCAATCACAATCCCCTCCCTACTTTCCCCTATGGTCCCACCCTCCCATCCTCTTCCCCCTTAAGCCCCCCATCCACTTCCTTTTTTTTAAGTTTAAGGTATATCTTCCCCCCCAACAGCTCCCCCTTTCAGTCCAATAAATGGCTCTTTCTCTTATAACAAAAAATATAATACAAAAAACAGAAATAATTAGGCCACAATTATGAGAATTATAAAGCTTAGCATACATTCCCAATGTCCGGTCCATACGTATTTGGCAACTGACTTTAACATTCTACTATCCAACCATCACCATGAGTTTAAAGTTCTATATCCAACTCAGCTTCCATCCTAACTTGCATTACAATTTTAACACTTCTTCTTAGATCCAGAACACCCTCTTAATTCCTAAACAACTCAAAATTTAACTATGAGACTCTAGCTATCTAGTCTTCAACCACATCAGAGACCTAAGAAGGATAAATATATCTGATTATACAGGAAGTGTGGGGCCTGAAGCTTCCAAAACTAAGAAATGACAAACAACTGGGTGCCTGGACAGTTCCCAATTTCCCATACATTAGCACATCAATCTTAAGCCTTTTGGACCTGTTTCTCTGACAGACATTAATTGTAAAACAGAAATTAGAAGAACTTACCCATCCTGTCTTTGCAGAGCTAGGCTGTTGACTTACCTGCTTCCAAGTTTTGTACTTTTTGGACAGCATTCTGTCTACAGGTGAAGCAAGGGATTTTTCTTGCTAAGAGACAGGCTTGCCACTAATTCAACCATCTCCAATTGGAGATTCTTCGATGCTCATCTTCTACTTGGAGTAGAATAGGAAGGGAGTGCTGTCAGGAGCTGACATGTTTCAATATCAAAAAAAATCTCAAGTTAAGAAAACATCTTTGAATGCCATATTCTGCAGATATCTTGAGGATTTTGAAGACCACCTATCTATCTCTTTACATTTGGATAAGCAAATGTTGCTTGACTCTTAGCAACTTGATTTCTGATTAACTTAGAAAATAACTGTGATAGACTGCCTTAGTACCTAACAAAACGACATGCTTGAATGACTATTAGTTTGCAATTCTTAATTATCCTATATAGTTTATGACAGCTCATAACAAAAGGCCAAAATTTCACATTTCATTTTTAAGCATTACCTTGGTACAATACCTTAAAAAGAGTTAACCTTAATTTTGCATCAAAACAAAGATCAATACCAATTTAGCCAAATATATTCTTAATTTTATATCAATATACAGAGATATAAGAGCCTATTCAATAATCTGCCCTTTTTTCTTTATCATTCCTATATTATGTCTATATCCCATTTTTTTTCCTCAAGTCTTTTCACCCCTACAGAGGAGGGAAAGAAGAATACAGAAAAGAAAAAGAGAGAAGTCCCTGGGTCTAACCTCCAAAACCTATTTAACAAGACCATTTAACAGCTTGTAACCTCTTCCCCTAAATAACAACAAGTATCTACAACCCACCAAATGACCAAAGTGGGGGGGGGGGAGAATCACCCACCCCACCTTCTGGAGATGGGACATCACTCTCTTAAAATGACTTCCTGCTGATTTGGGATGTACTAAACCTTTTTGAGGCCCAAATAAGAATGGAAAAATGGTAAAGTATGTTAGTAGAATCATTTGATGTTCAGTCTTTTGTGCTCAGCTATTTAAATGTCCTAAGAAGTTTGTAGACAGAAGCTGAACTATAGGGCTTTACTGAAGTTCTGGCTGGAGCAGTCTGTGTGGCTGAACAATCTTAACAATTTTGAGTTGTTGTGGTTGTAGACTTTTGAGGAAACAGCTATTGAGGAATTCTGCGAGGCTGGATCATCTGGGCTACTACTCTTCTTTGGTGACTGATCTGTTTTCTTCTGAGGTTTCAGTTGTTGAGTTGTCCTTGGATTCCTTAGCTGATTCCCAGAGGTCTTATAGGTGGGGAAAACTGTGGGTCAAAGTCCCTCCATTGGAAGTCTTGCCTGGTTACAGGAAATGGCCTTTTCAGGTTCCATATCCACTATTGTAGGAGTCTTAGCTAGGGTCACCCTTATAGATTCCTGGGAGTTTCATTGTCCTAGGTTTCTAGCTCATCCCAGAGATGCCCCTCCCCTGCACACACCGATTCAAGTTCTCCCTCCCAGTACTCTCCCTCTGTCCTCTCACCCATTTGATCCCTCTTGCTACCCTCCTCACCCCTTCCCCCACCAAGTTCCCTCCATCCATCCACTCTCATGTCTGTTAAAAACAAGTTCTTTCTTAGCCATGTACTGGATATTTATTTCTTTGCTTATACGCTATGGCAAATGCAGCTAATTCTCATAGGAGATGATTTTCTAGCCTTTCATGTGTGTTCTCTCCCGCGGATGTACCGGCAGAGTGGAGGGAGGTAGTGCCAGCACTAGATGGGATACTTAGGCAACTACTAGCTTCTGTCCATAAATCCAGAAATATTAGTGAAATAAAACAGGCCCAAGATCGCCTGAATTCCTCTACAAGTACAATAACCAAAAACAAGCAATGACTAAATTAATGCTACACCTTCTATTGTAAGTAGTTTACATGCATCATCCAATCCCCAATGACTTTGCTGACTTTATACATTACCTTTAGTATTCTTTGATGTTGAATACTATCATTCTGTCTAACTATATTGTGTTACCCCAAATAACTGAGCTTCAGATTGCATACTACTCCTCCTGAAATCCTTTACCCCTCATCTCCTGTACTGTATCTTTCAGTCATTTGTTTGTAAAAGTATTTGCTAAGTGCATACACCCGGAAGCTCTCTGCCTATCACCTAGAAGTTTATCAGACTAGAGACACATGCAGGGAGCTGTGGGGCACAGACAAGCATTATGCCACTCTTCTTTGGGGTGACAATGTTGATATGAAGGTCAAAAGGAGTTGGCCAAAACCCAAGAAGCACCCACTCTTTAAATCCTTCCTACACTGACTACCCAACCCACTGATAATATTAATTAATTAATGTGACATTTAACTTGAGTTTCTTGGCATGAATATTACTTCTGCTGCATTGTTGAAAGAGCTTGTATGTAGTTGTGGCATTTGTATACAATTCTAGAAGGAAGAATTAAGATCAATATGTAAAAACTGAAACACTATTTGTTTTCAAACCTAGAGATCAAGCAGTCTCCGCTCAAATGATGCCCCCAAGCTGAAGTTGAGGTGTTGGGAGCCCTGCTTCCAGAAGTGTTTGCATAGAAATTGAGAGATAACACACATCAGGGACATTATACACAATGCACTGAGGACAAGGCTTGACTTGACAACCCCTCTGATAGCTTTAGACACAAAGAAGTGTGTCTAAATTACGAAGACCTTTAAAAAATATAACTCAACATTGCCTCTATGGGATTTTTATCCTTTCATATTTAAAATATACAAAAATAAAAAATATAGCATTAGTTGTTTAATGATGATGTATTTATTTCTTTACCAAATCTTATATTGCACTGTGAAAATTACAAAACTGATGATAGTGACTACCATTTATAAAATCTCTATCATGTTCCAGGAACAATGCTAGGTGCTTGGCAAATATCTTTAACTGCAACAAGAAATTCTGCAGGATAGATACCACTGAAAGCATAATTGTTAAAATGTCTTGGTAACTCATCCAGTATCACATAATGAATGAAAGATCTGAAACTTCCACCCTGGACTGACTATAAGTTGTTAATCATAACATTATACTGTATAAGTTTCACTTTTAGATATCAGCTTAAGAAAGTGAATCATCAAATATTTATTTAATGTTTGATACCAGAACAACAGTAAAAAGTGCAATAATAACTTTAAAGCGATCTATTAATAAAAAGGTAACTTCCCTCTTCAAGGACTGAACCATGTGGTGAGGAAAGGAAAAACACATATTGAGATGCTAACTTCATAGTCAAGTACAAATAATGAACACATGAGATAAAACTTACTTTGATATCACAAATAGAATACAGAATTTTACTTTTTTTTTTTTTTTTGGTCTGTTAACCAAATAGAACCTTTAATTTCAAATGTGTTTGCAAGCCAATTCACAAGGCTGTCTAAATCTTGCCTTATAGCTGAAGAACTGTATTGATAGTTTTCACTGAAAGGATCAATAAATATGCTACAAACTCAGGAGCTGCTGAATACAAAATTTGCCCTTTGTTTTACAAGTCCAGCTAGTATTTACACAGCATGATATTATTTGCACTGCCTTACTGTAGATTGGCAACCTGTTTGAATTTTTTATTTAAGAATAACCCCACCATACAGCCTGCTGTTCTCCCAGCTGCTTTACTGTCTGCTGTTGGTATTGTCCTTATAGTTTCTCCCAGTCTGTGTTGTTTCAAGTGGTCTCTCAGTTGTTCATATAGATAATGAAGTTTAGAACCAAGTTCTTTCACCACGGACAGATGCCTTATGGACTTTATTATCTAAACTGTGTGAGTGACTGAATCAGTGTTTTATATGATAGTAATAAGATGGAGTATCTTTGATCTAAGACATCTATGAAGCTATGCAATAAATACCTCCAGTGCAATGATTTTGAAAATATGGGCAGTATGATTTTACTAGGATAAAGAATTAATACAACTAGCTCTCCTGCTTATTCTCCAGATAGGTTAAATAAGTCACTTGTCATAAAACATATACACTACTATTTCATGTATGTATGATTAAAAAAGCACAAATATATTCAGAACATTACTGGATTTGCATAACTTAATATAATTTTTAATTTTGTTTGAAATTTCATACTTGATTATATGTGTTTGATCAAATACCCCCCTATTCTGTGCCCTCCAATTCATCACCTACCTCTCCCACCCCTATTCCCTCCCAACATCATGTGTTCTTTTTTTAAAGCAACCAAGTCCACTTAGTGCTGCTAGGATGGGGACAGGTGTAAGGTAATCTACTGGAGCATGAACATGAGCAGCCTCTCAGGGGTTGTATCTGGAGACTTTCCCATTATCAACCCAACATCAGCTGTCAATATTTCCTCAGGTAATGGTGGAGCTTTACCAGCACTACCCCCATGCATGCTGGGATTTTGGCTGGCTTGAGCTTGAGCAGGTCTTGTGCATACAGGCACAACTGCTGTGATCCTATGCATGTGGAATGACCCTGCCATATTTGGAAAACACTGTTTTACTGTCATCATCCTCCACTTCTGGCTCTTTCAATTTTTTTGTTCCATTTTCTACAATGATCTCTGAGAAGGATAATGCTATAGATATCCCACTTAGGGTTGACCACACCACAGTCTTTTATTCTCTTCACATTGATCAGTTGTGTGTCTCTGTGTTAATCACTGTCTATTGAAAAAGTCAGTGTCGTTGATGAGGGTTGAGGCATGTACTAGTCTATAGGTATAATGCCTAATCATCAGCAGTCAGTTTAATATTATGTCCATTTAACAGAACAAAAGTACCAAAGTTTCTTTTCAGGTCTACAACTTTAATGCTAGGCATGAATTCTGTCTTGTGAAGATGGCCTTACATCCAATCAGAAAGTGGCTGATGACTCTTATAACTTATTACGAGTTTTAACCAATGGGGTTTTAAATTTTTTTAATTTAATTTTGTTTTCTTTTTTTAATGTGTTTGGTATTTGGACTGTGTTTGTGTCTGTGCACCATATGCAAGTCTGGTACTGGTGGAAATAAGAAAATTATTTCATATTCCCTGGAATTGGAGTTACAGGCAGTTGTGAGCTAGCATGTGGGTGCTGAGAATTGAACACAAGTCCTCCACAAGAGTAGCTAGTGCTCTTAAACTCTGACCATCTCTCCAGTCTCCCATGGTGTCTTTAAGCACAACTGTTAGCAATTATTATTGCTGAGAAGCAGACATGAGAGGAAGTCATCAATACCCTTTTTCAGGAAAGACACAAAGGAGAGGTCGTGCTACCAGAGAGCAAGGAACTGAGTTTCTCAGACAAGCTGAGTCACAAAAAGTGCCTGAGGAGCACAGGATAAGTAAAAGTGAACACAGGAGAATTGTGTCTAGACACAGGACAATGATGGATGTGGGTTAAAGGCACATGCTTGGTGATAAAAACAATAGGCACAATTGTAAACATCTCACGTTCATTGTCAGGAGCCAGCATCTACCAGAGAAGAATTATCAACTTCACAAAAAGCTTTGACCCATTGGCTTCTGTCATCAGTTGAGACATTGCTCTTCCTGTGAAACTGCAAACTGATTTAGTTCCTCTGGATGATTCGTTCCCCAAACTAATAGCTGCATGTTGTGTACCTGGTATCAAATGGATGCAAGGGAGTCTGTAATGGTAATTGTGGAAATAAAGTCTAAGACTGACTATGGGCTTTCAAGAAGAAATTTAATCTCAGAGAAAAAGAGTTAAAGTAAATGAGGTCAACACTGTTGTGTGGGCAATTGAGGCTGCACCCAATGGAGAATAGTGTGGGCAAGTATGTTGGGTTTTTGAGGAGATATGGGCTCTATATGTCTTAATGATGACTTTTTCCATCTTCTTTTTTTTTTCTTTCATCTCTTCTTTATAGTTTAATGTAAGATGCATTGCACAGCTAGCTTGTCCCTGGAGAGATTCTGATGTCATCCTGTATGTGGTGGTACTTATTTCTTTTGTGTTGAAGGGCAGGCACATTTTGTACATTGTTAATTAGGGAAATAACTAGGTAGCTGTCAGGCTTGACAGATTAAAGGGTTTAAGAACTGTAGGAAAACAAGGCCTGCCATTGATCAGGAACAAGGCCTGATGCTAAACAGCACTCATGAGTGGCTGGGCTTCTGCATGGAGCCAGCCTGAAATCTGCCTGATATGCCCAGGCATGCCTGGACATGCCTGGCCAGAGACCTTCCTGGCCTGAAACCTGCATGGACATGCCTAGGAACTGATGGCTGGGACACTGGATAATGAGACATGAGCCAATGAGGAAAAGCCACAGTTGCAGCCTGCAGTTTGGAAGTAAATGGGATGTTGGGCAGAGGGTATAAAGGGGGCATCCTCTTCCTGGAATAAATGAGTCTGCTTTGGTCACTTGCCAGACTCCCAGTGTCTGTATCATTGACTGAACCAGCTCATCCCTGCCTCCAAGCATCCTGGGCCTAAGTCTCAGCAACAAAGAATAACCTCTTGTCAAATTGAGCATCCCTGTTACAATTTTAAAACAAAGACCATATTAACATCTTCTAGCAGATCTAGGGCACATTCTGTGCAGGAGATACTGTAGGGCTTTCTATTTTGTTCATTTGTGATTGTCAGTTTTGGTTTGCCATGAACAATAAACTATAAAATTAAATGGAAGCCTGATAGAAATCACCACCTTTGAACCCCTTTGCTGTGTAAGAGTGGTAATAGTTTTTGTCATTCCTATGGAGAGACTCTTAGTGTTCTTTCTGTAATCTGCATAATGAGGAAAGAGAATTTCTTGTGAATTTTGTTAAGAGCTTTTCCAAATATGGTAAAAAAAAAAAAACCATTAACACCCCCCAAAAAAACCCCACCAAAACCAATGTTTGTGTTTTTTCTGTCATTTATTTCTTTTTTAAGTATGTATTCCAGAATCTTGGATGAACTTTACATAAGTTCATGTAAGCCATGGAACTATTATGACTGGACTTTGACCTTGACCTTACTTAATACCTACAACACACAGACAACGGTGACCAGGGACCTATGCTGATGCTTTGGGCACTGGGTATTAGTGACAACTGGGGGATTGTTTTTACTGCTAGACCTCGAAATATTTGTGTGTTTGCCTTCTGTTAGTGAAAAATTATCTTTAAAATAGCCACAGTTCTCCTTGAGGATGTGTGGGATTTTCTTTATGGATGAATGGGATTTTCTTTTTAACCAAGTATGCTTGTTATGATTTTGTAATGTCACTTTTCAGAGATTTCACATTTTGTGAACCCTTATACAGTGGTTTGTTGGAGGAAAGTCTTATACATTGTTTCTCAGAGGCTGATTTCAGTGCTCAGAGATCTGGTTACCGCCCTACATGAGGCACTCTCTGATTGGTTAAGAAAAGTCGCTGATGCCCAATTAGCTGATCAGAAATAGTATAGGAAGGCCGAACTTCCTGGGATGAAGTAAGGAACCCTGGGTTTTACTCATAGGAATCTCTCTTCCTTGCAGGACTCAGAAGAAGCAGCACGTCTTGGTGTAAGCTCTGAAGATACAGCAAGCCACATGGTTGGTTGGGATTAGGTGGTCAGGATCCAGTTGAGAATCTCTCCAGCTAAGGCCTAATCGTTGAAACATTAAAAGGTCTTGGTGTATTTAATTATTGGGAAAAATGCCCCTGTGGGTTTCAGGCTTCCTGCTAAAGCGAATCAGTACTGCCATTTCTTCAGGCTCACCAAGCCTGAAGGCCTCCCGTCACAGGCCTACAGCTAAGACAGGCCTACAGGCCTCTAGCTAAGGCAGGCCTACAGGATTCCTGCTACAGACCTCCAGCTTAGGCAAGCCAGGTCTTCTGGCTCTCCCAGAGCTGCCTCGTCAGACTTGCAGGCCTCCCACACAGCCATGGGCTGCTTCGCTGGTCTAATATAAGAATTTATAGTCATTAATAAATAACCTTGTTAACAAGGTTGCAGTTTTAGTGATCTAGACTGAAAAAATTTGCTGAAATTTAGTAACTGAGCTACATTTTGGAGAAATTATCATCAAACTAAAAATCATTTCCAGTCTTTTTCTTGATACTGCAAATTGAGTAGTATCTTTGTCTTTCATATAAAAATTGACCCAACCATGTAGCTGACCCTATGAAGTAGACTCTATTTCTTCAAGATCCTTATCTTTACCCCTGCTAGTGAATACAATTCTCTCATATTTTCTTATACTGAAATCTCTGTCATATAGAGGCAAGTCAGTGTCACTAATATTTCAGTGTCCTTCCAATAGTACATTTAATTGCCTTCATACATGCTGAATGTTATGTGTCTTCATGTAGCTCATAACTATCTGGTCTACCTCCCAGTCTTACATGCATGTCTACTTCAGCACACTCAATTCTCTGCACATCTAATGCATATAATTTTATCTTATCTAGCAGTGTCTGGTACTTCATCCTCAATTAGAACAAACCATTAGTTATTTCATACATCTAGGTATCATTCTAACAGGGAATCTCTACTGACTTCTAGGATCCTTTGACAGAATGTTAAATCTAGTGTACTGGGAGAGTGATCTCAAATTAGGAATCTTTCCATTATTCAATCACATAAATTTGCCCTCTCGAATGCAAATTTGATGAATGCAAAATGACCTCTTGATTTTAGAGATCAATCTCACACATGTATATTCCGTTGTTGGCATAGTATATAACTATTTGCAGATGGATTGTTTTTACCCCTTACCTGGCTCACCACTTTCATAATTGGACTTCTCTTTGGTTTAACTGTACACACAGGCCCAGGAGTTAAATGAGAAATAGGAAAGATATCAAAAGAAGGATAGGCCATCTTGCTTTTTCAAAAACATTTTTATCCTTACTAGGCAAAGGAAAATTGATATTTCAATAGAAAGAATTGACTATTTTTGCACATTTCTCATATATACACTTTCCTTCATTTTCTCAGATTTATAAAACATCACAAGAACAACATCATAGCCTTCCATTAATATATTTTGTCAGAACCAGAAGGAGCTGATAGTGGAAACTGGAGAGGAATGAAAGATACACTCATTCTTATTCTTTCCACAAATATTTATTGATAGAAGAGCTACCAATAGAAGGTTATACTATGTGGTAGATTCTGAATACTAGGATTACATCAGTGAACAAGACAGAAAGAAAATCTGAACAGGAAACGTGAAAACAATATCATAAGAAGCGCATAGTAAGTGTTGCAGTGGTGAAAAATCAAACAAACAAATAAATATATTTTTCCAGAGGATGCAGATTTAGGTCCCATCACTCATGTGGAAGCTCACATTCATCTCATGATTTAGTGCCCTTTTCTGGCTTCCAGGGGCACTGCACACACACACACACACACACACACACACACACACACACACACACGCATATTTACATGTAGGGAGACACGGATACATATAAGCTTTAAATAAATAAATATATATATTTTTAACTAACAAAATGTGGAGATACTCATTGCAAACATTTGGGAATTTTAAATTTGAGTAAAAATGTGATGACGTAGTAATAGAATCTTTGAGAATATATGTGAATGAGAAGAGCATTTTAATTATCAGACTGAGTAAATCAGACCTCTTCCAATTCATTGAATGTGTGAATCCAAAAAGCAAAAACAAAAACAAACAAAAAAAAAAGATAGAAAAAGAAAGAATCAGTTATAACTATCTAAAAGTTATCAGGCTTTTCCTGCCTGTGGAATAAACAACTTAGGCCATTTGCTCTACTGACTCTCCTTCAAGTCTGCCAACTGCTGTGCTTGGAACTTCTCTGCCTTAGTGTGTGAGCTAATTTCGTATCTATGTATGTCTTATATGAGGAAGTATGGCCTCAGGCAGACAGGCATGGAGCTGGAGCAGTGGCTCAGAGCTTACACTGTGATGCTCAGGCAGGAGACAGAGTGAGACTGGGCCTGGCATAAGATTTAAACCTCAAAGCCCATCTCCAGTGACACACCTCCTCCAACAAGGCCACCCTTGTTAATCCTTCCGAAAATGGATACCAACTGAGAATCAAACATTCATATATATGAGGCTATGAGTTCTATTGTCATTCAAATCACCACAGATAATGAGAAAGAAAAATAATAATAAAAGTACACACACCAATGCAAGTTATTGTGGTTTCCTTTATTCCTAATGCCAGCATAAAATGAAACAAAATTTTAAAATGCAAGAAGTTGATAGCTAAAGAAGCAGGAAGGCTAACTGCAGATATTCACCTCTCTTTACTTATCCCTAGTTCAGCAACAGGCCACTTGTTGAGGGCCCTCTTTCCCCTACCCAAATTTCAGTGGATCACACAAGCCTCCCTCCACACTTCCTTTCCTTCACTTATTTCTCTATTCCAGTACCAAAATCCATCAGGTATTCCCTGAGAACTCACAGACCACTCCAACCAGGGAAGCAGGTAAGCTAACTGGATCTTCAACTATCCCTTTTATCCTTCAAATCCAATCCTTCAGTCTATAGCAGACCACCTGCTGCTTCCTCCCCTTCTTCTCAGCCCCATCTCTTAGGGATCATGTAGATCTTCTCCAACCTTCCTCCCCATTTACCCTGTTATTCCAACTCCTAACTACAGCAGACATTCTCTGAGAACCTACCAGCCAAGCCTGGCAGAGAAGCAGGTAGGCCAGTAGAACAGTGAATTTCAGATCTTAACTCTCCCTCCTTTCCTCCATATCCAATTCCTTAGTCTCATACATACCCAGCTCTGTAGCAGACCTTATGCTGTGAGCTCTCCTCATTGTCTGTTCTCTTTCCAATGGGACTAAGGAAAGCCTAGTGGAACACCCTGGTTTCTTTCTTCCTTTGGAGTCCCTCAGAACCTACTCCCATCAGCCCACTCTCATTCGTGAGTGTCAGCTCCCAAAACCTAGAAAGACATTTTACCCAGAACTCTGAGTCACTATACCTTATCAGTATCCCAGAATTTGCTACCATGTTACACAAGGCCACCACACTCTCCTAAGAACCAGAGCAGGAAGCAGAAACCAAGAAAAAACCACTCACACAACAAAGATAAGACCAGATATCAGCACCTAAAATGACAATTTTCCCAAACCCAGACACCTAGACACCTGGGTAAAAATACAATCAATGCCACCAGGACAATATGTCTCTACTAGAGACCAGCAACCTTACCATGGTAGACCCTGAGTACTGTGAAACAGCTGAAACACAAGACAAAGCTCATAAAAGAGTCTATGAATATGACAGAGTTACTTAAGGAGGAAATGAATAAACCTCTTGAAGAAATCTGTGAGAACACAAACAGGGGAAGGAGACAAATAAAACAGTTTATTACATGAAAGTGGAAATAGAACCAATAAATAAATCTGAAAATGAAAAGTTTAGGAACTTGAAATGGAACCTCAAAGGCAAGCCTCAGCAAACAGAACACAAAAGATGTAAGAGAATATCAGATGTTGAAGACAGAGTAGAAGACAGGAGAACTTGGTCAAAGACAATGTTAAATCTAAAAATAAAAAAAAAAATCTGGCATTAAATATTCAGGAAATCTGGCACAGTTTGAAAAGATCAAATCTCAAAACAATAGGAATAGAGAAAGAAGAAACTCAGGTCAAAGGCACAGAAAATATTTTCAAAATATCCTAGAAGAAATAGATAGAAATGGAGATGCCTATCAATATACAAAAATCATACCGAACAGAAAATAGATTGGATCAGAAAAGAAAGGCCCCTTAGTACATAATCAAAACACCAAAGGTATCAAAGAAAGAATATTAAAAGCTGCAAGGAAAAAGATCTACTAAAATAATGTGTGACTTCTCAATGGAGACTCTAAAAGCAGATTCTAAGAAACCACATATATACCAGCCTAGACTACTGTAGTTAGGAACACTTTGAATCACAACAGGTGGAGAAAATAAGAGATTCTATGATAAAACTGAATTTAAGTAATATTTGTCTGCAAATCCAGACCTATAAAAGGTGCTAGAAGGAAAAGACCAATCAAAAAAAGGTTAATTTCTCAGAAAAAAAAAAAAAACACAAGGAATAAATAATCCCAGACAAGCTAATTAAAAGATGGGAAACACAGGGCTGGAGAGATGGCTCACCGGTTAAGAGCACTGTTTGCTCTTCCAGAGGTTCAGAGTTCAATTCCCAGCAACCACATAGTGGCTCACAACCATCTAGACTGGAATCTGGTGCCCTCTTCCGGGATGAAGGAGTACATGCAGATAGAGCTCTCATCCATGTAAAATAAATAAATAAATCTTAAAAAAAAAAAAAAAAAAGATGGGAAACACACACACACACACACACACACACACACACACACACACACACACA
>CAJQZJ010000306.1:1565772-1580083 GCA_907164525.1 Lophiomys imhausi | reverse complement strand
ACACACACACACACACACACACACACACACACACACACACACACACACACCAAAACAACAAAATAACAAGAAGCAACAAATATTGCTTATTGATATCTTACAACATCACTGGTCTCAATTCTCCAATAAGATACACAAACTAATAGAATGAGTGCAAAAACAGGATTCATATTTCTGTTGCCTCTGAGAAACACACCTTAACATTAAGAATAGACCATAAATGGAAAAAACATTCCAAGCAAATATACCCAAGAAGCAAGCTGTTATAACCGTTTTAATATCTGAAGAAATGACTTCAAACCAACACTAATCAGAAGAGACAGGGAAGGAGAGTCCATACTCACCAAAGGAAAAATCCACCAAAGGGACATCCTAGATCTTAAGATCTATGCCTCAAGTACAAGGGCATCCAAATTCATATGAAACACTATTTTACACTTTAAACCATATATTGACCCTCACACCCTCATAGTGGGAGATTTCAATACTCAACTCTCACCAATAGACCGGTCATCCAGACAAAAACTAATTACAGAAATACTGAGGCTAATGACATTATAAACAAAAATGAACCTAACAGATTTTTACAGAATATTTCTCCCTGTGCACAAAAGAATATACCTTTTTCTCTGCACCTCATGAAACACTGGGCCTTCAGAGCAGCAATAAGGTTAAATGAGGTCATTTATCACAACCAGAGTTCTTAGGAGAGAAGACACTACACCAATGACAGGAGTGTGACAGGGAAGGTGATAGTCACTGGAAAGCAAGGTGGAAAGGCTGTTTGAATCATCCACTCTGTGCAATTATGCTATGACTACTCTAAAAGTTTAAGAAAACTCAAGTATAGCCTCTATTCCTAAATGTTTGTGATGATAGTTTACTGATTTCTGCAGCATTATGGACCATAATTGGGAAAGAAGTAAAAAAGAGGATATGGATGAGAGAGAAAAAAAAAAAGCAACAACAACACAAGGATATAATTTAACATCATTAATCTAAACTGACTTGATAGTTGATATGAAATCAGTGTATCTGTATGCATAAATAGATTTCTCACTATATTTAAACTTGTGCACTGTCAGTGTAAAAGGTAGTGTCCATTTTTCAAGTTAGCAAATTAGTTGCAAGGAATACTTATGACATTAAAATATCTTTACAAGAAGAGTTTGATGTTATGTTGTTAGTAACATTTCTCTATCATCAAAAGTTATTTAAAAGAAAGAGTGAAAATAACTTCATGGACAACTGGATGGATATTTGTTTAGTCTCTGATCAATGGAACTGAAAATTCTAAGTTTGGAGCACATATGGAATGCAATTCTTTATAACTAACACATCTAAAGTATGAGAGCACTTGCTTAACCTGCTATATCTTACAAGTGACTAGCAAAATACACAATGTTCATTAAAACATTATTCTCATGAATCAAAAAAATAACATGGTATAGTTAGCATATAAAACCACTGAACTACACACAAATTAAGGTGTAATAGAACACAAAGCAGTGAGAGATGATGCACATATTGAGTGATTAAATTTATTTTGTAGGAACTATTGTCATTTTTATCTTATTCTATTCAGTATTCACACTGAATTAGAAATTATTGTTTTTCAAAGAATCTTTAAATGGAATATTTTCTTAAGATCTTGAAACCTACTTGAATAATAACAGAATTATATAAGCCTTCCCTTGGGTACAGCCAGCACTTTGTAGTGTTAAAAAACCATTTTATCCAGGATGAAATTTCTAAGCAGGAGAAAACAAATATGTAGGAATAATTTTATAGCTATCTTTGAAAACCTTGTATACAGAAAATCAAAAAGAAACTCATTATGTTGTTAAAATTCTGGAAGTCATATTCTGTTCATTTTTAAATGCACATCATCCTGAGTTATCCTTGTTAGAACTATCCAATTAGAAAGGAGTATATTCTGAATCACTTAACTCTATCTCAGGATGAGAATTAATGCAACTGTGACATGTAGGCTATCAAAGTTCATACATTCTATTAATGCTAATTGCATTTATGAAATGCAAATTAGTTGCTTCCCTGTAGTCTGTGTATTTATGTTAATATGCACAATTTACACTAAAACAGAAACACAAGCCAATCATCTACATATAAAATAAAAATGATTAGTTTTTGTTAATTGCTATTGTAATGGTATAGGGCCCCAAATACTCTATAGCTCAAATTTTCCAGATTGTTTATTTATATTTTTTTCTTTCAACTCCATAAAAATGAATTTATCTGTGCAGGATTAAACAGATTCAAATCTCAACATTTATCTAGGGGAATTTTAAAAATCTCGTTTTGGAATTTGGCTAAGAGGCAGGGAGATAAACAGAAAACTGACAGATGGAAAGAATAATAATAGCACTAATTAAATGTAGCAAGAGATGACACTACTTAAAAACTTCCTCAGATGCTTCATTTACTGTGTAAGCCACACAAAGAGGGTGCAGGGAGATAGTAAAATATCAACTCTCTCTCTAGGGCAGGCTGATTCTCATGTTAGTTCAGTCATTTGCCAGTTCAGTAACTTCAGGCAACTTACTCAAATCTAGGCCCATCTGTGAAGTTAATAGTCACATATACCTTTTAAGACTGCTATAAGACAGCACAGGATAATTTAAACCTTTAGACTTAGCGTTTTAAACAGTAGATAGTGAAATAACTGCTCAAAAATTTAGTAATTATTGTGTCTATGGATTGAATGTGTTTTCTCTTCACCCGCACCAAATGCTGAGGCCCAGTCCTCAATCTGGTTATACTGGAGCTTTGGAGGAGGAATTTAGATCATGCGACAGAGCCCTCACAAATGGATGGGTGCTGTAGCTTTGGTAGCAAGTTCTTCTATTTGTTGGATTGCAGTTACATATGCACAGAGTGCTCTAAAATGGGACTGTGCGAACTAAAATTTTGGCTAGCACCTTGTTCTTGCACCTTCCTCGCAGCCTGCAGGAACATAAGCCAAAATAAAACTCTCTTAAAAATATAAAATTCCAATTCTTGAGGAGTATATAATAGCAACAGAAAACAAGAGATTTTTTAAATGTACAATATAGTCACAGTACTCAATCAAATTAGCTATTGCTATCATATAGTATCAGGAGGATTGTAGCAAATAGTTATGAAATATTTTTAATAAATAAAAGTAGTGTAAGTTAGTAGAACTGAACCCATGTCATGCAGGGAGCATGTCTGTAAGTCAGATGGAAATTTCTTTTGCTAGCAGAATGATCTCAATACCATAATCAAAGCTATTAGACAACATGAAGTTTATAACCTATGACAAAGATACACATATTTACATGTTAAAACTATCATTCCAAGCTCCCAGCTATAAAATGAAACAATATATTCTATGGATTTTCTCCCTAATGAAACATGTAGCTTTTCCTTCACCTTTCTGTTTGCCACCCGTGGTGATATTCAGTTAATGTGCTAATAAACCTAGGTCGCTTTGCTGAGTAAAACTGGAATTTTAAATTTATCTTATGAACCTTCAATTCCAAATCAGTGCCAATCAACAAGACTGCAACTGGACAAACATGGTCAGGCAAAACCATCTTTTCTCTGTAGTAATTTCATGTGAAAATGACATTTACTCCCAGGAAAGATGAAGTATGGGATCAGACATCTATTTTCATCTGAACTGAACAGAAATCTCTTTTGTGGGGGTGGAGACATGGGTGCTTGCAATGCAAGTACAAAAACCTAAGTTCAAATTACTAACACCAACATAAAATGCTGAGTACAGTGGTATGAACTTGTAATCGTGGTACAGGAGAGGCAGAGACAGACTGATCACTAGAGTGATCTAACAAGATAATCTAATCATTGCACACCAGATTCATTGTCTTTGATCAGATTTTTTTTGTCTCAAAATATAATGTGGAGAGTAATTAAGCAAGTAACTCACTTTTGCCGCCTGGCCTTCACACACAAACACACACACACACACACACACACACACACACACACACGTACACAGAAATAATCCATATATAAACAAATAAAAAAGAAATTATTTTTGCAATTATATCATAAACAACCAAAGGTGTACATTTTCTGGTCATTATCAAATATTTTAATCAAACACTTAGAAACTAAGAAATCACAGCAATACTACTACTCCTAAATTTAATATTAGCAACTCTAAACTATATTGAAAATGAATGATAGCTCTGAGAAGAGTCAGCCTACCTTTACTGAGACCCTACAGAATTAGGCTTTATTTAAGTTAAGTAAAAGACTGAGGAAGAGGAGTCCAAAGTCAGAGTTGTCCCTTCCAATGTCATGGAGTACATGCACTCCAAAACTCACAGGTTTAAAACTCAGGATTGAGGTGAATAATCATGGGCTTAAATCTCATTTTGGTTATTTGTTGGTCAGATAAACAGGCACCTACTGCAGTCTCCATTATCATTTTCATCCAAATTTCTTATCTGCAGAACTCAGTTTATCCCTCCTGATGATGTTGGAAGTTGTTTTCCTTCCTTTGATTCTCTGAAAGGAGGTAAGAGGCCTCCCAATATTCTTTTCTTTCCAGAATAGCTAAAATATTCTTAAATGTTAATGTATGCAAAGACAACAATTCTAAGTTTCAAATGTTACAACCTCATGTAAGACTTTTGAAAAATATCAATGTGATGTAGGCACCTCGAGGTACATAAAATGTGGAATTTTTGCTATGTGTGATATAAAGTCACTGTGGAACTGATCTCCAATAAGACAAGGTGCCATGTTACCTTTACCCTGTCTATGTTTAGATAATTACTGTACTTATTTTTACATTTGACCAATCCTTTTCCTGTCTATCTCCCCCCTCCACTCTGAAAAGATATAGAGAATTGATTAGAGCCATAAGTAAAAAACTTGACACCCATAGCTTTAAGAATGTTAACCCAGGTAATGGAAACATTAGGATGAATGAAGAGAAGACATTTTGTTATTATCCTGTAACCCAAGGGGAATTTTATCTTTGATGCTGTCCCTTTAAAAAGATCTCATTGTACTGCCCCTAGAGGCCTTGCAGATGTGACTGGTATGTCACATGTGCATCAGTAGGTGGCAGAGAGGAGAGAGGCTATATCTATATTTAGTGTTCTGACCTATGAACATATGAATGAATAGTAGCCTAACATTCATGAAAAAAAAAAAGCAAGCTGGATCCCAATACCACTTTGGCACCATGGGGTAGTCTGTGATGACTACCAGACTAGTACCAGGCAAGCACCAGATAGGCTCCCAGGACAGGAAACAAGCCATAAACTAGAATAACTCTGCCTGGCCCTGGATGTGAGGGTTGTGGGTGAGCCAGCCTGAAGGAAGTGAGTGTGGGAGAGCCAGCCTTACCTTCTGTCTGCTATGTGGTGGTGTTGGTAAGTGAGAGATGTCCTCCCTTCCATTTTTCCTTCACCACCAATGGCTGACAGGAGATCTGGCCCAGATGGGGTCACAAGAGCAGGAGAGCTGTCCCTGCCCCTCACATGCTGCAGCACTCAAGAGAGAAGGCCCTGCACCTTTCTATACTAGAACTGGCCATGCAAATGGGGGTTGAAACTCCATGGCTTTGGGTTGCCCCACCCCAACATCTATCCCATGGATGAACTTCTGTAGTGCAAGAAGAGGTCAGTTTCACAACCCAGGACTTCAGGATCTCCATGACAAAGGACAGTTATGGCATATCTGAGAGTAGTTCCAGTGAGGTTCCAGTACTGAAGGAGTAGAGGAAAACAGGGGCAACGTACCAGACCAAGGAGTCATTATAATGAACATTTGCAAGCAGAATGTGTGGAAAAAGGAGACTATTGTGGGACAGCCTGAGATACACTGCAGCTTCCACAATGAGCTGTTATTTTTTTTATGCTGGGACAGATTTCAAGGGTAGGAGGGTGGGTCTTGGGGGAGGTGGGAGATGGGAGGGAATAGGGTACATGATGTGAAATTCATGAAATAAAAATTTTTTCAATTAAAAAAAAATCTCTGACAGACATTGATTGTAGAGCAGGAATAATGAAGGACTTACCTACCCTGTCTTGGCAGAGCTAGGCTGTCGACTTACCTGCTACCAAGTTTTGTCCTTTTTGGACAGTATTCTGTCTACAGTTGAAGCAAGGGGTTTTTCTTGCCAAGAGATAGGCTTGCCACTAATTCAACAATCTCCCACTGGAGATTCTTCAATGCTCACCTTCTACTTGGAGTAGAATAGGGGGGTGCTGTCAGGAGCTGACATGTCTCTATATCAAAAAATCTTAAGTTAAGAAAACATCACGGCTGAAGATTGATGCTGTAATGTATGGAGAGAAAATGGGAACTGTCCAGGCAGACACTGGTATGTCATTTCTTAGTTTTGAAAGCTGCAGGCCCTGCACTTCCTATATAATCAGATATATTTGTCCCTCTCAGGTCTCTGAGGTGGTTGAAGAATAGATAGCTAGAGTCTCATAGTTAAATTTTGAGTTGTTGAGAAATCAAGAGGGTGTTCTGGATCTAAGAAGATGTTTTTAAAATTATGATGCAAGTTAGTATGAAAGCTGAGTTAGATATAAAACTGTAAACTCATGGAGATGGTTAGATAGTAGAATGTTAAAGTCAGGTGCCAAATACATATGGACTGGACATTGGGAATATATGCTAAGCCATATAACTCTCATAATTGTGGCCTATTTATTTCTGTTGTTTTGTATTGTATTTATTGTTAAAAGAGAAAGAACCATTTGTTGGACTAAAAGGGGGAGCTGTTGGGGGGAAAAAGATATACCTTAAACTAAAAAAAAAAAAAAAAAGGTAGAGGATGGCGAGGTTGAGGGGAAGAGGGTGGAAGGGTGGGACAGGAGGGGAGAGTAGGGAGGGGATTGTGATTGAGATGTAACTTGAAAAAATAAAAAATAAATTATATTAAAAAATCTCATTGTTATACAAAAAACAAGTATGATTTGCTTTATATGTGTTTGTGTGTGCCAGCTCTGCCACACATAGCCCTCTAATGGATCCTTTATTGGCTCAGAATCTGTGTGTAAAAAGTCTAAAGTAAGTACACATAATGAACATTACTTAGATCACATAGCAATTCCAACCTCCAAAGAGACTAAAAGGTGAAAGCAAATATGTGCCATAGTAACAAATGTAATTTAAATTATAAATAGTAAAATTTATATTTTAGGTTTTATTCAAGAGAATTCAGCCATTTTTTAAGAAATAGGGCTCATAGATTAGAAATTTTCTCAAACATGAGAAGTGCATTTACAAAGGGCCAAACATCCATCACAAATGTGCATTTAATTATTCAACTTGTATAGGCAAAAGTTTAGATTACAATGTTTTTCTCATTAGCCATATTTAAGGCTAAAATATTTGTTTTGACAGGTATGAGTAAAGAAAGTTAGAACATTTATAGGTATAGCCAAAGCAAATTAGAAGCCATGAAGTAGGGTAGAAGTCAGAATTTGCCTGTTTCCCCTTTGTCTTCTGTATTTTCATGTACTGATTAATAATGACTGAAAGAAATATTAGTCAAGTATTTTTTATCAGCAACACTGCCCTTCAGAGAGTTCCATAATACTACTAGGTTTTGAGGTCTCAGGACAAAACAGATAAAGTTAGAAATATATTATTCTTTTTGATAGCTTGTTTTATTTTGGATTACATAAAATATCCAGAAAGAGTAAGTCATGAGGAGCAAGCTAGTTACTCCAAAGCCTCTCATCAGTTTCTGCCTCCAGGTTCCTTCTTTGAGTTCCTGCCCTGATTTTCCTCAGTGATAAATGTGAACTAAGGTTTGTATGCAGAAATAAGCTTTTTCCTTCCCAAGGTCATGGTGTTTTTTCACAGGAATATTATCCCTAAATAAGAACTTATGTCACATATATTATTAAAAAATAAGATTTTACTATGTTTCTTGCTTTTTTGAATGAGGTAGGTTATTTAATTTTTCCATGTTTATACATTAAGAAGATGAACTGAGAGTTACAAATTATGCTATTCAATTCTGAAATAAGTGGAAATAGAATAAATTTTATTAGTATAAATTGATATATAATACCATTAAACCATTCATGTAAATATTTAATTTGTTCATAAAACCTTAATCAACTTGAAGATATTTGATTTGATTTCACAAATAGAGAAAAAAAACTTTAAGAGTTTTTTTTAAATACTTTATTTTTTTTTCTTCAATTTACATCTCAGTCACAAACCCTTCCCTATTCCCCCTTCCTATCCCACCCTTCCACCCTCTTCCCCCCAGAAGTTTCCCCTTTCAGTACAACAGATGGTTCCTTCTCTTATAACAGTAAATACTATACAAAACAACAGATATAAATATGCCACATTTATGAGAGTTAAATGGCCCAGTATACCTTCCCAATGTCCAGTTTATACATATTTGGCCCCTGACTTTAACATTCTACTATCTAACCATCTCCATGAGTTTAAAGGTCTATATCTGACTCAACATTCATACTAACTTGTAACACACTTCCAAGAGTATCTTCTTAGGTCTATAACACCCTCTTGATTCCTAAACAACTCAAAATTTAACTATGAGACTCTAGCTGTCTATTCTTCAACCACCTCAGAGACCTGAGAGGGATAAATATATTTGCTTATATAGGAAGTGCAGGAACTGCAGCTTCCAAAACTAAGAAATGACATACCAGTGACTGCCTGGACAGTTCCCATTTTCTCTCCATACATTCCTGCATCAGTCTTCAGCCTTTGGGTTCTGTTTCTCTGACAGACATTTGTTGTAGAGCAGGGATTATGAAGGACTTACTTACCCTGTCTTGGCAGAGATAGGCTGTCGACTTCCCTGCTATCAAGTTTTGTCCTTTTTGGACAGCAGTCTGTCTGCAGTTGGAGCAAGGGGTTTTTTCATGCCAAGAAATAGGCTTGCCACTAATTCAACCATCTCACACTGGAGATTCTTCGATGCTTATCTTCTACTTGGAGTAGAATAGGGGGTGCTATCAGGAGCTGATATGTCTCGATATCAAAAAAAAAAGAAAATCTTAATTTAAGATAACATCTTTGAATGCCATATTCTGCAGATCTCTTGGGGTTTGTGAAGATGCCCTATCCATCTCTTGTATTTAGATAAGCAAATGTTGCTTGTCTCTTAACAACTTGATTACTAAGTAGTTTAGAGAATATCTGTGATAGACTGTCATAGTAGCTAACAAAGTGACATGTTTGCATGACTAGGAGTTTGTTTTACTGAACTATCCTAGACAGTTTTAGACGGTTGGTATCAAGAGGCCAGAGCTTCATATTTTATTTTTAAGTATCTCTAGGTATGATACCATTAGGAAGCATTACCTTTAATTTTGTATCAATATACAAAGATCTATTCAATTGTGGTTAAATATACTCTTTATTATGTATCAATATACAAAGATCAATGCCTATGTAGCCCAATACAATCTTAATATTACATCCATATACAAGGGTCAATACCATTGTGGCCAACTATAATCTTAATTTTGTATCAATATACAAAGATCAATACCGATGTAATCCAATACAATCTTATTTTTGCACAATAAACAATGGTCAATACCACTTTAGCCAAATATACTACTAATTTTGTATCAATATACAAAGGTATAAGGGCATATTCAATAATCTGCCCCTTCTTCTTGGACCTTCCTATGCTATGTCTATGTCTCATTTTTCTCAAGTCTATGCACTCCTACATAGGAGAGGAAGAAGGATACAGAAAAGAAAAAGTAGGAAGTCTCTGGGGCTAACCTCCAAAACCCATTAAACAGGACCATTTATCAGCTTGTAATCTCTTCCTCTAAATATCAGAGTTTTCAGTTATCCTTCAAATAACCAAAAAGAAGGGCGGAGAAACACCCTCCCCACCCTCTGGGCATGGGATGTTGCTCTCTTAAAGTGACTTCCTGCTGATTTGGGTCATAGTAAACATGTTTGGGGCCCGAATCAAAATGGAAAAAATGGTTTAAAATGTTAGTCCTAAGGAGTTTGTAGGCAGAAGCTGATCTTGCAGGCTTCACTGAGGTTCCGGTAGGGCATTGTGTAGAGCTGAACAGTCCCAGCGACATTGGATTGCCGTGGTTGCAAGCCCCCGATGGAGACAGCTATTGAGGAAGTCTGCCAGGCTGAATCAACTGGGTCACTGGTCCTCCTTGGTGCCTGCTTCTGCTCTCTGCTGAGGTTTCCGCTGTCCAGCCGTCCCTGGGCTCCCCGAATGGATGCTTCGATTCTCCTGGAAAGATAAGAACAGAGCCCTGCCCCAATCCCAACTCTGGGACAATTACCCTCTTATTTTTTGGGGGGGGAGGGCTAGGTAATACTTCTCCTAAAGCAAATTTGGCCTTCCGACAACATACAAATCGTTATCTTTCAATCCGGGTTAAAGAAGAAATCATTCTGTCACCTTGGAGCTAAACCAGTTCCAGTGTATATATTTTGAGATCCCAAAGGACAATCTGCCTGCATCGAGAAGGCCTTTTGTAAGTAGCCTCCAAACCTAGGTCACTCCAAATCCCATGTGTGTGTCTCTGAACTCTAATTATTGGGATCAGAGACCTGTGTTTCCCATCTGAAGGGATCAAAGATCTGTTCCACCACTCCTGGATCGAAGTCTTTCTCTATTTAGAGTTTGCCCTGCATCAGGCTGACCCTGAGCTCCGGGATCTGCCTGTTTCTGTCTCCAGTGTGCTGGGAGCTGGGACCAAGGGTGTACTCTTCTTGAATGGTGGGACCAAGAGTATGCACCCTCACCACCCCGCTCCGTAAGACTCCAGAATACATAAGACCACCAACTCTATGGTGCCCCCCCCCACCCGTCTCCGCTGAAGTCAAAGGCATGGGCCAACACCACAATTCTCTTGTATTTTACCTTAGCTCCACATCTTCTCGACACCTGGAGATCTGCAAAACCTGGCCGAACAGCTGTATCCTCTATTCCATTAACAGTGTTTCAGCCCTGCCACCTGCCCTTTTTTTTTTAGTTAATAAATTTATTTGTTTGTTGCTTCAGGTTATATCCTTATCATATTGTCCTCTTTTCCCGCTTCCCAGCCCCAACCTCCCATGCTCTACCCAATGACCCGTCCATCTTGTTCCTCTGGGGTGGAGTGTCCCTGCCTAACAGTCTCTCACCACAGACCAGGAGTCATATGAGGGCCAAGAGCCTCTTCATTTACCGGGGGCCTACCAGGCAGTACTGCCAGTGAGAGGTGTCTCCTTGCTACTGGGGGAATACTAAAAAAAGACCAACAAACACACAAACCCACAAAAACAAAGAATATAAACAAAAAAAGAGAGGAAAAAGAGAAGGGAAAAGGAAAAAGAAAAAAGAAAAAAAGGAGAAGGAAAAAGAAAAAGATAAAAAAAAAGTTTATGTCCATGTTCCTTTTGGTGTGTTGGTTGTAGTACAGATATCCTGTACGATATAGCTAAAATCCTACTATAAGTGAAAAGATGCCCTGTGCATCCTTCTGAGACTGGGTTAGCTCACTCAGGATGAGCTTCTCTAGATCCATCCATTTGGTTGCAAATTGCATGATTTCATTGTTTCTCTTAGCTGAGTAATATTCCATTGTATAGATGTACCACAATTTTTTAATCCATTCTTCAGTTGAGGGACATCTGGGATGTTTCCAATTTCTAGCTATTACAAATAAGGCTGCTATGAACATAGATAAGGAGACTTCCCTATGTCTCCCTGAGAGGTCCTTTGGGTGTATACCCAGAAGTGGTATGGCTGGGTACTGACGCAAGGTTATTCCTAGATTTCTAAGATATCGCCAGACAGACCTCCATAGTGGTTGCACAAGCCTGCACTCCCACCAGCAATGGAGTAGGGTTCCCCTTTCTCCACACCCTCGCCAGCATGCTCTATCATTTGAGCTCTTTATCTTAGCCATTCTAACAGGTGTTAGGTGGAATCTCAGGGTCGTCTTGAGTTGCATTTCCCTGATGATTAAGGATGTTGAACATTTCTTCAGGTGTCTCTCAGCCCTTAGGGATTCCTCCTTTGTGAATTCTCTATTTAGCTCCATCTCCCATTTTTTTGATTTGATTATTTGGTTTCTTGGCATTTAGTTTCTTGAGTTCTTTGTAGATTTTAGAAAATAGCCCTCTATCAGATGTGGGGTTGGTGAAGATTTTCTCGCAGTCTGTAGGCTGCCGTTTTGTTCGAATGACAGTGTCCTTTGCCTTACAGAAGCTTTTCAGTTTCATGAGGTCCCATTTATTGATTGTTGATCTCTGGTCCTGAGCTGTTGGCGTTCTGTTCAGGAAGTTGTCACCTGTGCCAATGAGTTCCAGGGTTTCTCCTACTTTTTCTACTAGTATATTTAATATGGCCAGCTTTATGTTAAGGTCTTTGATCCACTTGGAATTAAGTTTTGTACAAGGTGATAGGTATGGGTCTAATTTCATTCTTTTCAAGTGGACATCCAGTTGGACCAGCACCATTTGTTGAAGATGCTGTCCTTCTTCCATTGTGTGGTTTTGGCTTCTTTGTCGAAGATTAGTTGGCCATAGGTGTGTGGGTCCATGTTTGGGTCTTCAGTTCGATTCCATTGATCCACTAGTCTGTTTCTATACCAGTACCATGCTGTTTTTATTACTGTTGCTCTGTAGTACAGCTTGAAATCTGGGATGGTGATACCTCCAGAGGTTTTTTCATTATACAGGATTGATTTAGCTATTCTGGGCTTTTTGTTGTTCCATATGAAGTTGAGACTAGCTTTTTCCAGGTCTATAAAGAATTGTGTTGGTATTTTGATAGGAATTGCATTAAATCTATATATTGCTTTTGGTAGGATAGCCATTTTTATTATGTTGATCCTACCTATCCTTGAGCATGGGAGATCTTTCCATCTTCTAAAGGCCTCTTCTATTTCTTTCTTCAGGGGCTTGAAGTTCTTGTTGTATAGGTCCTTTAGAGTTACCCCCAGGTATTTTATGTTGTTTGTGGCTATTGTGAAGGGGGTTGTTTCCCTTATTTCTTTCTCGGTATATTTGTTTGTTGTATAAAGAAGGGCTTCTGATTTTTTTTTTGAGTTAATTTTGTATCCAGCCACTTTGCTGAAGTTGTTTATCAGCTGTAAGAGTTCTTTGGTGGAGTTTTTGGGGTCGCTTATGTATAGTAACATATCATCTGCGAATAGGGATAATTTGACTTCTTCATTTCCAATTTTTATCCCTTTGATCTCTTTTAGTTGTCTTATTGCTCTAGCAAGGACTTCAAGTACTATATTGAAGAGATATGGTGAAGGTAGACATCCTTGTCTTGTCCCTGAGTTTAGAGGAAATGCTTCAATCTTCTCTCCATTTAATTTGATGTTGGCTACTGGCTTGCCATATATTGCCTTTATTATTTCTAGGTATGGTCCTTGTATGCCCGTTCTCTCCAGAACTTTTAGCATGAAGGGGTGTTGGATTTTGTCAAATGCTTTTTCTGCATCTAGCGAGATTATCATTTTTTTTCTTTCATCTTGTTTATATGGTGAAATACATTGATAGACTTTCGTATATTGAACCATCCCTGCATTCCTGGGATGAAGCCTACTTGGTCATGATGTATGATACTTTTGATGTGTTCTTGAATTCGGTTTGCTAGTATTTTATTAAGTATTTTTGCATCTGTGTTCATGAGGGAGATTGGTCTGAAGTTCTCTTTCTTTGTTGGGTCTTTGTGTGGTTTAGGAATCAGAATGACAGTGGCCTCAATGAATGAGTTTGGCAGTGCTCTTTCTGTTTCTATGTGGTAGAAGAGTTTGAAAAATAATGGTGTTAGTTCCTCTTTGAAGGTCCGGTAGAACTCTGTGCTAAAGCCATCTGGCCCTGGGTTTTTTTTGGTTGGGAGATTATTAATGACTGTTTCTATTTCCTTGGGTATTTTTGGGCTGTTTAAGCTGTTAATTTGATTTTGATTTAGTTTTGGTAGGTGGAATTTATCGAGAATATTGTCCCTTTCACTTAGGTTTTCAAATTTAGTGGAATATAGATTTTTAAAATAATGCCCGAATATTTTCTGGATCTCCTCAATGTCTGTTGTTATTTCTCCCTTTTCATTTCTGATTTTGTTGATTTGGGTTCTTTCCCTTTTCTGTTTAGTTAATTTGGCTAGGGGTGTGTCTATTTTGTTGATTTTCTCAAAGAACCAACTCTTGGTTTCATTGATTCTTTGTTCTTTTTGTTTCTAAGTTGTTGATTTCAGCCCTAAGTTTGATGATTTCCTGCCTTCTGCTCTTCTTGGGAGTGTTTGTTTCTTTTTTTTTTTTTCCAATTCACCCAGCTTAGTTGTTAGTTCACTAAT
>CAJQZJ010000306.1:1467585-1555772 GCA_907164525.1 Lophiomys imhausi | reverse complement strand
GAGTCCTCTCTTTCCTCTATACCTATAATTCTTAGGTTCCGTCTTTTTATTGAGTCCTTGATTTCTTGGATGTTGTGGGTGAGAGATTTTTTAGCCTTCTCATTTTCTTTGGATGTTGTACTGATTTCTTCCACTGAATCTTCCGTGCCTGATATCCTGTCTTCCATGTCTTGCATCCTATTGTTGATACTCACATCCGTAGTTCCTGTTCTCTTCCCTTGGTTCTCCACTTTCTCTTTTAACTCTGTCTGTGTTTTCTTTATTGTTTCTATTTCTATTTTCATGTCTTGTATGGTTTTGTTCGATTTGTACATTTCCTTCTCCAGCTTGCTTGTTTTTGTATGAAAATCTTTCATAGCCTTGTCCTTTTCCTGTTCAATCTCTGTCACCTTGGCTTGGAGCTCTTTAATGGTGTTGTTCCTTGTTTTGACTTGTAGAATTGTGGCTTCTTTGAATTCCTTCATAGATTTAAGTTCTTCTTGCAGGGACTCTATCACTTTCCATAATGCAGAATTGTCAACGTTTTCATGTGATTCTTTTGGTGTGAGGTCATCCAAATTGGATGAGCTAGATTAATTCTGCTTTGTTGGCATCATATTTCCTTGATTTCTATTTTTTTTTTACCTTTGGCCATTAGGTGTGTTTAGCTGTCTGTTCTTGTCGTTTTCTGTGCTTGGATCCACAGTGGATGCTTTGGTGCAGGGGATGAGTTACTTGGCTATCTGTCGTTGCTTACAGGTTGATTTCAGGGTCACTGTGGTTTTAATTGCCTGAGGCACTGTGAGCTTGTGCAGCCTATTCCCAGGTTGTGAGTTATGGACCGGGACTGTTTCACTGCTCCCAATTCAGACTTCGCTATGTTGCACTCTGAGTTATCAGCCTGTAATGGTTCTGATGGTATGGACCTGTTTTCCCAGGCACAGATTCTGTGGACTTTCTTTGTTGTCACAGAGGCTGACAGGGTCTGGCTCCACACCTAATATGTCTGGATTTTCCAGAATACAGCTAAGGTCCCGATTTCTGGTTTCTCACTAGGCTTCTTGCCACAGGCCTGGCCTCTGTGCCTGATTCCCTCCCTGTCTACCCAGCCGCGGGTCCCCTTCCTGGCTGCTAGGCCGTGGGTGCACCGAGCCCCAGATCCTCTGGCCGCCTGAGTGATCCTCTCACCCCAGCAGCTCAGCCGTGGTTGCGTGGATCCCTGGCCCTGCCCATGCCTGGCTCTCTCCCCAGTTGATTTGCCGTGGGTTCGCAGGGATTTGGCCCTGCCAGCTGGGCTCCCTCCCCAGCTGCGCTGCCGTAAGAGCACAGGATTCGACCCCTCCCACCCGCCTTTGTGTTCCCGGCTTCCACATGCTCTCTCGGAACCTCCCACCCTCCTCTTCACGAGCAGCTGCGGACCATCCACTGAGCCCCCTGTTTGTTCCTTGCTAAGCCTTCCACTATCTCGCAAAGTTTTTTAAGTGGGTATAAGTTCTACCTGAGGTATGGGGAGTCCAATAGGCTAGTGATCTATCGCCAAGTGGCCTCTGATTCTGCCTGCTGTGTGTTGGGGTCGATCTTACTAGGTGCCTCTCCAAATGGGAGTTCCCGAATCCTGGGTTTAGTGGCTTCCGTGTCTGCGAGAAATGAGGGAAGAGCCTTACCCTGGGACTTTTAACAGTCCCTTGGGAGCTGTGAGTGTTCCCGGGGGGGTCTAACCCCTCCGGTTTTTGCACAGTGCCCAATAACTCTGTGTTTTTTATGGCTCTTTTTTCCCCGCATTCAAAATGCGTCAGTGTAAGTCGCCGCCATCTTGGCCCCCCACCTAACTCTGTGTTTTTTATGGCTCTTTTTTCTCGCGTTCAAAATGCGTCAGTGTAGGTCGTCGTCATCTTGCCCCCCCCCCCCTCCTGCTTTAAGAGTTTTAAGGTAGCTAGAAACGTTTTTCTTCAAAATGTTTTTTTTCCCCACAAATAAATCATCCTTTTAAAAACAATGAATTTTTAGACCAGTTTTAAGCTTAGTCTTAACATATTTTAACAATAGAACTTTAAGTTGCAGTTTCATACACAAACAGTTTTGCTCTCCCAAATTCCCTCTGTGTTCTGCCTGTTCATTGCTCATGCCTATCCATTCTATATAACTTCAGACAGCTTAACCATCTCCATAGTTTTGCCTTTCCAAAATATCCATGTAACTAGAAGCATAGAGCAGATAGCCTCTGAGGATGACTCTTTAATCTACATTTAAGTTTTTTCCTGTGTCACTTTGAAATTAGATAAAACATTTTTTCTACCATTTAATACATATGCACTTGTCTGGATATACCCTGTTTTGTTTAATCTGCTTACCTACTGAGAGACATATTAGTTCTTCCAAGTTTTGGCAATCATGTACAAGGCTGCTATAATCAGGCACACATTCTGCTGTGGACAAAGCTATGCAATTTTTGGACCATATGGTACTAACATATGGAGTTTTATAAGAAACTGTCCAATTGCTTTCTTTAGTATTTTGTTTTTCAACAGCAATGACAGTGAATTACATTTGTTCCACATCCTGACCAAAAGTTGGTGTTAATGTTGGATCTTTACCATTCTCATGGTTGTGTAATGGCCCACAAGACTGACTGTAACATTGCAGGTGATTGCCATTGCTCTTGTTTATTCTCTAGAACTTGATGGTAAGGCCTGATTGCTGAAGACATTGCATACTTGAGTCATAGAACATGGAAAGATAAAGCTAGTGTTGGGTGGAAGCTTCATGACTTTCACAGTGCTAGAAGCTCTGATGACTGGCCTGGAAAGACATGAACAGTGATAAAATTATGCCATGAACACCATGATAGTAACTAACTACTTTCTGATTAGATTCAAGTCCTATGCCAAAGGGGATAATCATACCTTGGTCCTATGGGACCAAGAATTTATGGCCAGACAGATCATATAACCTACAGGATAACTTTTACTATTGTTCTGCTAAATGGACACAGTATTAAACTAACTTCTAATAAAATTTTTATACATGTAGACTAATACAACTCTCAACCCTTACCTAAGGAGCTTACATTTGCATATATATATATATATATATATATATATATATATATATATCATATCCCCTCTTAACCTGGCTCAGGGATCAGTGCAGAAAAGGTTCATAAAGAGTGTAAGAGCTAGACATGGTGGATGACTGCAAGGAAACAGTTTCTTCTGGACACAGCACAGCAGTTGCTCATACAAAGTAGTAGTAGTTACAATCTCACACACAAAACCCTTACAAGCCCAAACTAGATGCAATCCCAGCATGGAGAGGAGAGTTAGGGATATAATCTCACTTTTAGCCATGGGACTATTGGCAATTGCTAGCTGCTAGGAGACAAAGAGGCAGTTTTTTTCTAAGACTGTAAGTTGATCGCAATATATCTAAGAATATTTGTGCAGTATAATTAAGCCTTAAAGGTTTTTAAATTTTTAATTAATTAATTTATTTAGCTTTTGATTTTTATAAATCTGGTATAAAGAGAAGGAGGAGTGGATTAGGAAAAGTTTGTGTGGAGTGAATATGAATGTAATATGAATTAAAACAGGTTGTAGGAAACTCTCAAAGAACTAATAAAAAATATATGTAGTATTTTAAGAAATTTTATTGATATATTATAGATAGACACATTGGTTATTTACAATAAAAGGTAAGTTGACAGACATATGACCAATAATAAGAAAATTAAGGTAGATGATAACAATAATCTCTAAATAGAAATTATATGTAACATATTGTGTTAAGTGATGTTAAGTTATATATTCAGAAGTGATAAATCCTCCAACTCTCTAGAAAATACCCTTTATGATAATATAATGGATTTTAAAAATAGTTAATTTTTTCTTCATCATTCTTTTCTAGAATTCTTTCTAATGTGTTAGAATGGTTACTTGCTCTTTCAAGTATTGAATGCATTTTCACCAAATAAGTAGTACTCAAAATAAATATTTCTTGCAGGTGATGTCTGAACTCAGTACTTGGAGGGACATGTGACAGCATACAACCTTACTTATTTGAAAATGTGAGAAGGATAGAGATGTAACCATTCACTATGAGTCACATGTCTGTTCTACTAGAGCTGTGTGATATTTGGGACAAACCCATGATGGTCTAGGCTTCTTGATTGAAGTTCACAGTTCAGGGAACTCAATTCACAGAAGTGAAACCTAAATCCTGGACTCTCTGTGAGTTCCATCTGTGAAGAAATCACATAGTTGTTTTTTTTTTTTTAATTATGTATATTTGGGATGCTGTCAGGGTATTTGTTCTCTTCTTTCAAAGAGAAAAGCAAAATAAATTAATTCTGTTTTTCTCAGGAAGACAATATATAATAGTCTGTAATTTTGCTTTATAAAATACCCCCATCAAGAATACACTTAGCAAAGCATTAATATGTATGTGGCATATATTCCTTTATTTACAGATGTGTTTTTATTGATTCAATGGTTACTTTTCCAGTTTGTAATATTGTCCTTTGCTGACACATCCATCTTTGCAGCAAATTTTATTTTTTTAAAGTTTTTTTCTATATTTGTTATAGAATAAAATTATAGACTTACACTATAGAAAAGAAAGCAAATTACATTGTTGGATTCTAAATAAGATTGTTGCAGAATGGTAGTTTAGACAATAAGTGCTAAGTTAGGAGAATATTAGTCTAGAATAACACATTGTATTCTTAAAATTAAAGACAGACAGATAAAGTATAGTGGGGTAGAAAAGGAGCTTTGTCCCACAGTTGCTCTGCACAATGACAGAGACAAGCGCTTCGTATAGGAAACCAGAAAATGAAAACAGCATTAAAAAGAACTGACATATTAAAAAAAATAACAAAACACTGCAACATACAACTGTGGACAGAGTGTAGAAAATGGCTAATTAAATTATTTAACAGTATTTAGATTATCACTAACTGGTCAGCTGTTGTTTAATCCTTAACCTGCCGTTGTAAATGAGCACATGGATTTTAACAACACTGGCTTGAATTGAGCAATCTTGGCCCATCTAAGCTAGCCCTTATTTCTATTCCTCAAATATGACCCCATATAATATAGTATGTCCCTTGGGTTGTTGTTCTCCTTGCTCTGCAGATGTTCCTGGCCATGTGGAATGAGGTTCTTTTTTCTAACACATGGCATATGTCCTCCTTCCTGCTCTTGGCTTCTTTTCTTGGAGGCTAAGTAGTCAACAATATTTTTATTAGAAATATATATATGTATGTATGTATGTTTGTATGTATATATAAGTCTTAGCCAGTCTGAGCTGTTTCCACATAGTGTAATCAGCAAATAAAAGTTACTGGTTTGTTCTTTTGTTTGTAGCCAAGATTTGTAGGAGGCCTTTCCAGTCCAATCTGATTTCTATCAGTTTGGATGGAAGGTTTAGCTTTGCTTTCCTGTAATTATTACATAATTTTATTACATAAATTTATCAATTGATTGAGACAGGTTTTTCTGTGTAGTTCTGGCTGTTTGTAGATTAGGTTGACCTCAAACTCACAAGAAACCTATCTGTCTCTGCCTTTATATCCCACGTTTTGGGATCAAAGGTATGCATTTATATTTTTTCTTTCCTTTTCTCCTTTCTTGGAGATTAATTTCTATGTAGATATCTATCCTTATTGAGACAGGAATTCTCTTTGTAGTTTGGGCTGTCTTGATTTGCTCTGTAGAGCTCTGTAGATTAGATTGGCCTTAAACACACAAGGAACCTGTTTTTTCCTTGTCTTGAAAATTTGGTAATCAAGGTATTAATTTAATTCATTGAATTACCTTTATTAAACAACAATATTAATTAAACCATTTTGTATTAGTCTGAGTTCTAACTCTCCCATGGGAGCCCCATTCTTGAGGAGATTGGTTTAAGGTGGCATTATATGCTATTTTATGCTAACTTTTCTTAACTGTTGGTAGTGGGAGGCATGCAGTTTGCATGCTCCTCCCCCAGCATAACTCTGGTTCCTTACATTGACTGATCTCTCTCTCTCTCTCTCTCTCTCTCTCTCTCTCTCATAGTTTTCCAAACAGGATTTCTCTGTGTATCCTTGACTGACCTGGACCCATCTGTAGACCAGGCTGGCCTTGAACTCACAGAGATCCACCTGTCTCTGCCTCCCAAGTGGTGGGATTAAAGGCATGCACCACCACACCCAGTGACTAACATATCTCCTTTAGGGGTAAAATGCCTGTTGGCACCAGTTCTCCTGTGAGAGCCTCATACCTAAGGAGACTAACTTTTCACCCCTCATCTTTATATAATTTTTTTGTTATTTTTAAAAATTTATCATTTTATTTCTTCAACTTACATGTCAATCGCAATCTCCTCCCTACTCCAGCCCCATCGTTCCACCCTCTTCCCCCTCAACCCCCCATCCACTTCTTTTTTTTTTTAATTTAAGGTATATCTCCCCCCCCATCAGCTCCCCCTTTCAGTCCAACAAATGGTTCTTTCTCTTATAACAACAAATAAAATACAAAACAATAAAAATAATTAGGCCACAATTATGAGAGTTATAGGGCTTAGCATACATTCCCAATGTCCAGTCCATATGTATTTGGCACCTGACTTTAACATTCTACTATCTAACCATCTTCATGAGTTTAAAGTTCTATATCCAACTCAGCTTCCATCCTAACTTTCATCACAATTTTAAAAACATTTTCTTAGATCCAGAACACCCTCTTAATTCCTAAACAACTCAAAATTTAACTATGAGACTCCATCTAGTCTTTAACCACATCAGAGACCTGAGAAGGATAAATATATCTGCTTATACAGGAAGTGCAGGGCCAACAGCTCTAGCTAAAACTTCAAGTACTATGTTGAAGACATATGGAGAGAGTGGGCAGCCTTGCCTTGTCTCTGATTTTAGAGGAAATGCTCTAAGTTTCTCTCCATTTAGTTTGATGTTGGCTATTGGCTTGTTGTAAATTGTCTTTATTATGTTTAAGTATGGTCCTTGTATGCCATAGACTTTTAACATGAAGGGGTGCTGTATTTTGTTAAAAGCATTTTCAGTGTCCAAAGAGATGATCATGTGGTTCTTTTTTTCAGCTTGTTTATGTGGTGGATTACATTGATGGGTTTTCTAATGTTGAACCACCCCTGCATACCTGGAATGAAGCCTACTTGATCATGGTGTATGTTACTTTTGATGTGATCTAGGATCTGGTTTGCAAGTATTTTATTCATTATTTTTGCATTCATGTTCATAAGGGAAATTGGTCTGAAATTTTCTTTCTCCATTGGGTCTTTGTGAGGTTTAGGTATCAGGGTGACTGTGGCTTTGTAGAATGTGTTTGGCAGTATTCCTTCTGTTTCTATGTTGTGGAAGAGTTTGAAGAATATTGGTGTTAGCTCTTCTTTGAAAGTCTGGTAGAATTCTGTACTGAAACCATCTGGCCCTGGACTTTTTTTGGTTGGAAGACTTCTAATGACTTCTTATATTTCCTTAAGGGTTATAGGACTGTTTAATTTGTTTACCTGTTCTTGATTTAACCTTGTTAGGTAGAATCTATCAAGAAAACTGTCCATTTCATTTAGATTTTAAATTTTGTGGAGTGCAAGTTTTTGAAGTAGGACCTAAAGATTCTTTGGATTTCCTCAATGTCTGTTGTTATTTCCCCTTTTCATTTCTGATTTTGTTGATTTGGGTATTTTCCCTCTGACTTTTAGTTAGTTTAGCTAAGGGTTTGTCTATTTTGTTGATATTTTTTCAAAGAACAAACTCTTGGTTTTGTCAATTCTTTGTATTGTTCTTTTTGTTTCTAAGTTGTTGATTTCAGCCCTGAGTTTGATAATTTCCTCTCATCTGCTCCTCTTGGGAGTGCTTGCTTCTTTTTGTTCTAGCTCTTTCAAGTGGGCTTTTAGGTGGCTATTATGGGAACTCTCCAGTTTCTTTTTGAAGGCACTTAGTGCTATAACTTTTCCTCTTAGCACTGCTTTCAATGTGTCCCATAAGATTGGGTATGTTGTGCCTTCATTTTCATTGAGTTCTAAGAAGACTTTAATTTCTTTTTTTTTTTTTTATCCCCTGACCCAGAGGTCATTGAGGAGAGACTTGTTCAGTTTCCATGTTTTTGCAGGCTCTCTGTTGTTTTTGTTATTGTTGAAGTTTAGCTTTATTCCATGATGGTCTGATAAGTTATAAGGGGTAATTTCAATTTTCCCGTATCTGTTGAGGTTTGCTTTGTGCCTGACTATATTGTCAATTTTGGAGAAGGTCCATGAGGTGCTTGAGAATAAAGTGTATTCTTTTGTTTTGGGGTGAAATGTTCTGTAAATATCAATTAGGTTCATTTGATTTATGACATCTGTGAGGCTCATTATTTCTCTGTTTGGTTTCTGCATCGTTGATCTGTCTAGTGGTGAGAGTGGTGTGTTGAAGTCTCCCACTTTTAATGTGTGAGGTTCAACATGAGATTTGAGCTTCAGTAGTGTTTCTTTAACAAATGTGGGTGGTCTTATATTTGGGGCATAGATGTTCAGTATTGAGATGTCATCTTGGTGGATTTTTCCTTTGATCAGTATGTAGTGACCTTCCCCATCTCTTTTGCTTAATGTGGGTTGAAAGTCCAATTTATTGTATACTAGAATGACCACTCCATCTTGATTCTTGGGTCCATTTGCTTGGTATATCTTTTTCCAGCCCTTTACTTAGAGATAATGCCTACCATTTTTGCTGAGATGTGTTTCTTGTAAGCAGAAGAATGTAGGATTCTGTTTTTTCATCCTAGCCTGTGTCTTTTTATTGAGGAATTGAGTCCATTGATGTCGAGAGATATTAATGACCAGTGATTGTTACTTCCTGCCATCTTGATGTTGGTGGAAATAGTGTGTGAGTGAGCTTCTCCTCTTTTGGTTTTGCTGCAGGCACATTATTTGCTTCCTGTGCTTTCTTATTTGCAGTTAACCTCTTTGGGTTGGAGTTTTCCTTCTAACATCTTCCTTACAGCTGGATTTGTGTATAGATATTGTTTGAATTTAGCTTTGTCATGGAATATCTTGTTTTCTCCATCTATGTTGATTGACAGTTTTGCTGGGAATAGTAGTCTGGCCTGACATTTGTGGTTTTTTAGGGACTGCAAGATGTCTGTCCAGGCCCTTCTGGCTTTTAGTGTCTCTAATGAAAACTCAGGTGTGATTCTGTTAGGTTTGCCCTTATATGTTACTTGACCCTTTTCCCTAGAAACTTTTAATATTCTTTATTTGTTCTGTACATTTAGTGTATTGATTATTATTTGGCGGGAAGATTTTCTTTTCTGGTCTAATCTATTTGGAGTTCAGTAAAGCTTCTTGTACACTTATAGGCATCTCTTTTGTTAGATTTCGGAAATTCTCTTCAATGATTTTGTTGAAGATATTTTCTGGTCCATTTAGCTAGGAATCTTCTCATTCTTCTATTCCTATTATTCTGAGATTTTGTCTTTTCATAGTGCCCTTGATTTCCTGAAGGTTTTGCATCAGGACTTTTTTAAGATTTGACATTTTCTTTGAAAGATGTATCAATTTCTTCAATTTTGTGCTCTGTGCCTGAAATTCTTTCTTCTATCTCTTGTATTCTGTTGGTGATGCTAGTGTCTGTAGTTCCTATTTTTTTCTTAAGATTTTCCAGTTCTATGGATGTCTCAGATTGGATTTTCTTCATTGTTTCAACTTCCCTTTTCAAGTCTTCTATTTCTTAAGTGCTGTATTCATTTCCATCACCTCTTTTGCAGTATTTTGTTGTTGCTTTCTGAGGTATTTGATTTCCTCCCTTAGGCCTTCTATTATTAACATAAGAATAGGATTAAGGTCATTTTCCTTTGTTTCAATTGTGTTAAGGTGTCCAGATTTGTCTGTAGCATTATAGCTAGGTTCTGGAGACATCATATTGCTTTGTTGTTTTTTTTTTTTTTAACCATGTTCTTGCACTGACCTTTTGTCACCTGATTGACCCTGGTGTTGTCTGTTTGTTTCTTTTGTCAGTTGACCTTGGTCTTCAGGAAAATTCCCTGTTCTGGGGGTTGGGTGATCCTGAGATCCTGGTGTTTACCTCCAGATGGTGGGTAGATTCCTGTAATAGATTGACTCTCAGAGAGTGACTGCTGCTCTCCTCAACTGGTTGTGACCCAGTTGGACCAATATACAGGGGATTGGGTGGGGCTATCCCCTGAGGACCTGAGAGCTGGCAGGTTTCCTCAGAAAGGCAGGTAGAGTTGTGATTGGGTCTGTGTTCTCCCCTCACTGACACAGTCATTCTGGTTCAGCAGCTATGCTGACCATGCAGGAAGGGAGCTCCACCCAAGACGGGTGCCAGCCTCAGTGTGCCTCAAATGCTTGGGTGCTAGGGCGAGTGACCTGCCCCAATATTTGTGGAGAACACACAGTCACCAGCTCTGGTTGCAGTCAGTCTTGACTCCTAATTGCTTTGCTGTGACTGGGTTAGGCCTCTGGCACTCACTTACAGTGCCCACTGTCCCACTGTGTTGGGAACTCTGGAAAGAAAATTTTGCTCTTGTGGTCTGGCTATTTTTCCCTGTTGGTTGTACAGGTCCGTGTGAAGGCTGGATATCAGACAGACCGATGTGATTGCTGATATATGGCTGGAGTTGTGGGCTGGATCCATTCGTAGGCTAAATCTGCTCTACCCAGTGCTCCCCTCCAGATGGGTGACCAAGCTTGGTGATCTCAGGGGATGTTCCTGGGAACTGTGTGAGTTGTTTTGAGTGGTGACCAGTCTCAGTGTTCGTCATATAGATTCAGACACTGTCTGTGTTTCACAATCGGCTACAGGACCTCACATTCACTCCACAGTGACTAATATCATTCAAGTACAACTCAGATACAATGTTCTATGGCCGATGCCATCTTGGGTCCTCCCCTCTTTATATAAATTTAAGATTAATGTGTATCTATTAGATCAGTAAGGACATTACTATTTACTATTAAGCAAAAACATACATAGTGCCTTTAAGAAAAAATGTCTCATTTTGAATTCTAGACTGTCGCTAATAAGCAGCCTTATTTTATCAGCAGGAGGTCCCACCCTGACTTCATTGTTGAGACCAGGCTGTTCTAGAATCAGAGTTCCTGTTGTTTCTGCCTTCAGTGTGATGGGATTAAAGGCATGTACAATTACTGCCCTGTTCAAATATTTACTTAAATCCCAGATAATAGCAGCTCTATAACCCAGAGAACAGCTCTGAATTGTTGTGACAATACCAAGTCTGTCCAAAATCTTCAAAAATCTCTCATATTTTAGCATTGCCAAACCACAAAAATATCCTTTCTACCCCCTGATATAGGGGAAATCAAAGACATCTAAACAAAAATCAAGCAAAGAAACAACATTCCAAAAGCCTTGGTCTAGCCATGCCGTCCTATGCTGCAATTTTGTTCATCATTCCTTGTAATCTAGTTTCAGTTGCATTTCATGGTGGGCTGATGCCTGATAGGATTGACAAGCATCTAGTAGGCAGGGAGCTCTGAGCTCCAGCTGCCATGAATTTTGCATTATCTATCGGAAAGGGACTCCCTCCTTCCCCCATTGTCATTGTTGGTAACTTAGAATTCCATCTGTAAATCCTTTCCTTTGCTAAGCCTATCCTTGTCTGATCTTTCTCAAAAAGGATACACAGAACCACAAATGTCAGTGTAAAAATCATTTGTATGCTGAGAGAAACAAACTCAAATGGAATCCAAATGTATTGAGACATTATGTATGAATGCCTCCATTTGTAATCAAGGCAGTTGATTCCACTCTTAAGCTTGTCTAGAAGTCTGCCAGTTTTTTCAGTATATATAAAAAGCCTTAATTCTCTGGCTGTAAGGCAGCAGCTTCTGTTAAGAGTGCTGAACCTTTGAAATGTATTTGGATTTGATTCTCTGATCTTTGCTTAGGAAACCACCTTTCACCCAGGCCTTCTCAGGCTGTAAGTATAGATTCTAATTGCCATGATTGGGTGCCATTTGTAGGGGAACAAAAGGACTAGCTTAGATGGGCCAAAATTGTTCAATTCAGGACACTTGTTACAATTCATGTGGTGTCTGTGTGCTTATTTATAATGATGGGTTAAGGATTAACAACTGCCAACTAATTAATGATAATCTAAATACTGATAAATAATTTAATTAGCCATTTTTCTACAAATGGCACCCCACGTTAGGGCCACCTCTGTTTTTGCCCAATTCCAGGCCTCGGCATTTATTTAACCAATCAGAGATAAACAACATAACATGCATTACTTGATGTACAGCAAGTAAGCTTCTGAGAGCAGGTTAATTAACATTTAGAATGCATAACATCACCCCATCAACACAGCTTAGTGTTTGAGTACTTACCTAAGTTATTGTAAATGCCTGGATTCCATTCTGAGCACTAAAAACAATAAGATAGTAGTTCACACTATTCACAAATCCCAAACATTTGTTTTCATACAGCAATTCAGACAAACACATAAGAATGTTGGAGAAATGCCCTGGTTAATTTCAATAGCTGGCCTGTGTGCTAGGAGTCATCTGAAAGTCTCTAGACTCTAATGTTATGGATAAAATCTGTTTCAAGATTCATACTGACTTAACTATGAAATCAATATTACTGAATTTTCCTATGAAATCAATATTACTGAATTTTCCTTTAAAATACACTAAGAAGGATTTGTGATTTCTATAGATGTATTTTTTGTACAACAGTCATAACATTTATTCTAAAGGTTGTATTTTGAAATTTCAAGATATCAAATTAAATTGTATAAAGTCCTAACAAAATGTCAAATACTGTTTTAAATATTAGCATTTATGTGTAATATAAAGAAAACTTTTTCAGTACCAGAGCATTTCAGATAAATTTTAAATGATCTCCATTTGATTGTCAAACTCTTAGTATCAGCTAAAATTGCTGCAGAGGACTGCATGCACTCCTATAAAAAAGTACAACTGCTGAGAAATATAACTTTAAAAAACATATCTTTCAAAATAACAGTGATTTCATTAATTTGTTTCAGTAATAATAGTATGTTACCATCTGATTATTTTTAATGTGAAAAATTGTTCCCATGGAGAAAAAAAATCTTTATACTAAATTGATAAAGAAAAATTTTTTCCTCAGGCAAGAAAATTCAAGTTTCTCTCAATTGTTTTAATTATGACTTTTTACAGTAGGAGATCATAACCCAAAATTTATGCGACACTTGGATTACATTGGTTTTCATATATATTGTATGTTCCTGAATATTCTGCACTGAGCTAGAGACCAACAAGTGGATTGTGACAGGAAATGAGGTAATTCTCACTTACTCTGAGGGTGTCTAGAATGTAAAGGATATCCTCAAGAAAAGTAACCACATCCACAGAAAGAAACAGCCCAGGATTCACAAAAGAAAAGTAAGAAATTTATAGATGAAACCCTTGCCTTGGATCTTTAACTCCAGAATGCTATGGGCTATTTTTTTGAGTATTTTCTTGAATATTTTTGCATCAATGTTCATGAAGGATATTGGTCTGAAATTCTCTTTTTTTAGTTGAGTCTTTGTGTGCTTTAGGAACTGGGTGACTATTGATTTATACAATGAATTTGGCAATGTTCCTTCTGTTTCCATTTTGTGGAACAGTTAGAGTAGTATTGGTATTAGCTCTTCTTTGAAGATCTGGTAAAATTCTGGACTAAAGTCATCTGGCCCTGGGCTTTTTTTGGTTAGATGACTTTTGATGACTGCTTCTACTTCCTTTGGTGTTATAGGAGTATTTAGATTATTAACTTGATCTTGATTTAACGTTGGTAAGTGGTATTTATCAAGGTTAATGTCCATTTCTTTAAAAATTTTCAATTTTTTGCAGTTTGAAGTAAGACCCAATGGTTCTTTGGATTTCCTCCACATCTGTTGTTATGTCTCACTTTTCTTTTCTTCTTTTTTATTGTGTATTCTTTTTTTTCATTTTTTCCTTTATTTTTTATTTCTTCAAGTTACATCTCAATCGCAGTCCCCACCCTATGCCCCCCTCCAGTCCCACACTCCCACTCTCATCCCCCATTCTCTTCCCTTTTTTTGCTTTTAAGTTTAAAGTATATCTTATTTCCCCCTACAGTTTTTCCTTTCAGTCCAACAAATGGCTCTTTCTCTTATAATAATAAATACAATACAAAACAACAGAGGTAATTAGGCCACAGTTATGAAGGTTATATGGCTTAGCGTACATTCCCAATGTCCAGTCCATATGTATTTGGTACCTGACTTTAACATTCTACTATCTAACCATCTCCATGAGTATAAAGTTCTACATATGACTCAACATTCATACTAACTTGCAACACAATTTTAAAAGTATCTTCTTAGATCTATAACACTCTCTTGACTCCTAAAAAACTCAAAATTTAATTATGAGACTTTAGATATCTGTTCTTCAACCACCTCAGAGACCTGAGAGGGATAAATATATCTGATTATATAGGAAGTACAGGGCCTGCAGCTTCCCAAACTAAGAAATGACATACCAGTGGCTGCCTGGACAGTTCCCATTTTCTCTCCTAATATTACCGCATCGATCTTCAGGCGTTTGGCCTCTTTTCTCTGACAGACATTGATTGTAGAGCAGGGGTTATGAAGGACTTACCAACCCTGTCTTGGCAGAGCTAGGCTGTCGACTTACCTGCTTCCAGGTTTTGTCCTTTTTAGACAGCATTCTGTCTACAGTTGGAGCAAGAGGTTTTCCTACCAAGAGATAGGCTTGCGACTAATTCAATTATCTCCCACTGGACAATCTTCAATGCTCATCGTCTACTTGGAGGAGAATAGGGGGTGCTGTCAGGAGTTGATATGCCTTGATATAAAAAAATCTAAAGTTACTAAAACATCTTTGAATGCCATATTCTGCAGATCTCTTGAGGTTTTTGAAGAGACCCTATCTATCTCTTATATTAGGGTAAGCAGATGTTGCTTGTCTCTTAGCAGGTTTATTTCTGATTAGCTTAGAAAATAACTATAATAGGCTGTCATAGTACCTAACAGAATGACCAGCTTGTATAACCATTAGTTTGCACATCTTAAATATCCTAAACAGTTTATGACAATTAGTAGTAAAAGGCCGAAACATCGTATTTCATTTTTTTTCTTTACATCCTAACCCTTCCTTCCATTTCTCTGGGGTGGGGTGTCCTTACATAACAGTCCCTCATCTCAGTTGAGAGGTCGTATGAGGGCCAAGAGCCTCCTCATTCATTGGGGGTCTACGAAGCAGTACCATCAGTGAAAAGTGTCTCATTGCCCGGGAGAGAGAACTACTAAACAAGCAAACCAATAAGCAGACAAATAGATAAAAAAGACTAAATAATAGAAAACAATAAAAAAATATATAAAATAAATAAAAATTAAAAATAAAAAGCCTATGTCCAAGTTCCCTTTGGTGTGTTAGTTGTAGTATCGATACCTTCTACTATATAGCTAAAATCCTACTATAAGTGAATAGATGCCACATGCGTCTTTCTGAGTCTGGGTTAGCTCACTCAGGATGAGCTTTTCTAGTTCCATCCATTTGGCTGCAATTTGCATAATTTCATTGTTCCTGACAGCTGAATAGTATTCCATTGTGTAGATGTACCACAGTTTTTTAACCCATTCTTCAGTTGAGGGACATCTGGGTTGCTTCCAGTTTCTAGCTATTACAAATAAGGCTGCTATAAACAGAGATTATGAATTTCCTTATGATTTCGTGAAGAGGCATTTGGGTGTATACCCAGAAGTGGTATGGCTGGGTCCTGAGGCAAAGCTATTCCAAGGTTTCTAAGATATCGCCAGATTGACCTCCATAGTGGTTGAACAAGCCTGCATTCCCACCAGCAATGGAGTAGGGTACCCCTTTCTCCACACCCTCACCAGCATGTGCTGTCATTTGAGCTTTTGATCTTAGCTATTCTGACAGATGTGAGATGGAATCTCAGAGTCATCTTGAGTTGCATTTCTCTGATGATTAAGGATGTTGAGCATTTCTTCAAGTGTCTCTCAGTCATTAGGGATTCCTCTTTTGTGAATTCTCTATCTAGATCTGTCCCCCATTTTTTTGACTGGATTATTTGGTTTCTTGGCATTTAATTTCTTGAGTTCTTTGTAGATTTTGGATATTAGCCCTCTGTCAGATGTGGGGTTGGTGAAGATTTTCTCCCAGTCTGTAGGCTGCCGTTTTGTTCGAATGACAGTGTCCTTTGCCTTACAGAAGCTTTTCAGTTTCATGAGGTCCCATTTATTGAGTGTTGATCTCAGGTCCTGAGCTGTTGGTGTTCTGTTCAGGAAGTTGTCACCTGTACCAATTAGTTCGAGGGTTTCTCCCACTTTTTCTTCTAGTAGATTTAGTGTGACAGGTCTTATGTTAAGGTCTTTGATCCACGTGGACTTAAGTTTTGTACGAGGTGATAAGTATGGGTCTAATTTCAATCTTTTACAAGTGGACATCCAGTTGGACCAGCACCATTTGTAGAAGATGCTGGGAAAAGGTTTTCCAAGCAAATGGACCCAGGAAACAAGCTGGAGTAGCCAGCTGTCTATTTCACTTAAGTTTTCAAATTTGGTGGAGTATAGATTTTTAAAGTAGGATCCAAATATTCTCTAGATTTCCTCAATGTCTGTTGTTATTTCTCCCTTTTCATTTCTGATTTTGTTGATTTGTGTTTTCTCCCTCTGTCTTTTAGTTAATTTGGCTAAGTGTCTGTCTATTTTGTTGATTTTCTCTAAGAACCAACTCTTGGTTTCTTTGATTCTTTGTATAGTACTTTTTGTTTCAAAGTTGTTGATTTCAGCTCTAAGTTTGATGATCTTCTGCCTTCTGCTCCTCTTGGGAGTGTTTGCTTCTTTTTTTTTCCATTCACCCAGTTAGCTGTTAATTCGCTAATATCAGTTGTCACAATTTTCTTTTTGAAGGCACTTAGTGCTATGAACTGTCCTCTTAGCACAGCTTTCATTGTGTCCCATAGGTTTGAGTACACTGTGTCTTCATTTTCGTTGGATTTTAAGAAGTCTTTGATTTCCTTCTTTATTTCTTCCCTGACCTATTTGTCCTCTAGTAAAGAGTTGTTCAATTTCCATGTGAGTGTTGGCTTTCTGTTGATTCTTTTGCTATTGAAGTGCAGCTTTATTCCATGGTGGTCTGATAAGATAAAAGGGGTTATTTCAATTTTCTTGTATCTGTTTAGGATATCTTTGTGTCCAACTATATGGTTGATTTTGGAGAAGGTTCCATGAGGTACTGAGAAGAAGGTGTATTCTTTAGTGTTTGAGTGAAATGTTCTGTAGATATCTGTTAGGTCCATTTGGTTCATGATCTCTGTCAGACTCATTATTTCTCTGTTTGGCTTCTGTCTTCATGATCTGTCCATAGTTGTGATTGTGGTGTTGAAGTCTCCCACTACTAAAGTGTTGGGTACGATGTGTGATTTAAGTTTTAGAAGCATTTCTTTTATAAATGTAGGTGCCTTTCTATTTGGGGTATAGATGTTCAATATTGAGATGTCCTCTTGGTGGATATTTCCTTTAATGAGTATTTAATGCCCTTCTCTGTCTTTTTTTATTAACTTCAATTGGAAGTCCATTTTGTTTGATATTTTTTTGCTGTCTTCTGGACTTGGGTCCAAAGGGGGCGCTTTGGTATAGGGTTCGAGTTGCCTTACTCCACTCCTATCAGGTGAGTCATTCAGCCCCGCCTCCTAGGTGGAGACCTAATTTATCCAGGTGGTGGAGCTGTGTACAAGTAAGCTCTGGTTCCCCACCAGAAGGGCCAGTACTGGTACAAAAGTCCGATATATGACAGTTTCAGATATCTTGCAGTTTGCCTAGGGTTGGTTCCTGTAGCAGGTAAATCTGCCATTCAGCTCCAATAGCCTTGCCGCTCCCGCGGCTTGTAAACTGGCCAGTTTAGTCACAGACTGTGATTTGCAGTCTGAAGGCACTTTGCAGCTGAGCTGAGCTCACTTCCAAGGGTCGCAACCTTTTGCCAGATAGTTCAATCATCTGTGCGAGACCTGGGGGTGCCAGCAGGGTGGGGATTATCTCTGTGTGAGTTCTGAATCTGCCTGCTGGGTATTAGATTAGAACTTACCAGGCGTCTCTCCTGGTGGGGGGATGGGTGATCCCCATTCCCTGGTCCAGCGGGCTTCCTTTCCTGTCCAAGAGTGGGAAGGAGCGTCCTGCCCAGGGATCCTCCGTGGTCCCTGGGTATCTGGGTGAGATTTAGAAGGGGTCATGCCCTTTGTACAGCATCCTGCAACACTTGCCGCCTTGTGACTGTTAACCCCGAAATCAAAATACGTCCGCGCTGGCCGCCGCCATCTTGGATCCCCTCACCATGAGCTATTTTATGCTGTTTCTTGAAAAAGTTTACTGATGTTCTCCAGTAACTTGACATCTTTTAAATTTTTATTTGTTTTATGTGTATGAGTGTTTTGCCTGGATGTATGCATGTACTTATCATGTGGCACATGTCTGATGTCTGTGGAGATCAAAGGAATTCCATGGAAATGGAGTTATTGATGGTTGTGAGCCACCTAATATGTGGGAGCTGGGAATCAAACCTGGGCCTCTGCAAGAGCAGCCAGTGCTTTCAGTCTCTGAGATACCTTTTCAGACCCCAACCTGAATTCTTGTTCTAAAACAAAAATTTCTATAATCCACTACTAGGAATTCTAAATGCAGGCTTTATTTTAAAACAAAACTTTGATTATATGCTATTAAATTTAAGGCACATTGAAATATTTTAACATCTCTTAAATCAGTTTCCAATTTTATAATCAATAACGTTTTTAAATAATTGATGCCATCAGCTGAAAATATTTAAAAGTTTAAAATTCTACATGACTTGTTGGGCCACATTGTTGTGTGAACTCATAGCACAGATCAATCCCTTTGAGGTTCAAAGACTCTAGGAGGGCTGGCTGTGTCTGCTGTTTGAGCTCCTCTGGAGTCTGGGGCATGGACCACTTGAGTGCAGAAGTTCAGAGTCAGCCTGGGCTCCATGGGGATGTCCATTACAAACAGTAACAAAACCAACACAAAACCCACCAGCTTCCTCCCTCTCCTCTTCCTCTTCTTCCTCTCCATTTTTATCTCTACTAGGATTGAGACAGGAAGTTTCTTTGATGTTTCTCCCACATTGTGGTTTCATTCATTGTTACCTTAAGGAAGAGTATACCCTGTAGTTTATCAACCTAGGCAGCTTGCTTTAATAATAATATACAAAGTAACCGTGCATTTGGCGGTGACATATTTCTCAGATTCAATATGAAGTAGAGATCTGCTTCAGAAGTCTTCAAGAGTTCTTAGAGGACATCAACTACAACGATAGCAAAAGATTAACCATCATGTGTGTTATGAATTATGATGTCTGATGTTTTAGGTACTAGTTAGAAATAAAGTGTTTCGTGAACAAAGTTTCTGACTGCTATACACCTTGTCTAAATTACAAAGTCTCCACTGGGCTTGGTGGTGCATCCTTTTTCCCAGTGCATGGGAGTAGAGGCAGGGGTATCTCTGGGAGTTTGAGGCCAACCTGGCGTACATAGTGAATTCCAGGAAACCCACAGCAACATAATAGAGAGACCCTGTCTCAAAAAACAAAACAAAACAAAACAAAAAAACTCAAACAAATGAAACAAACAACAAAACTAGAAAGTCTCATATGACCTGTGGAAAACATAAAACTGAAGCAAACTAAGCTCTAAATTCCATTATCTATATTAACAAATTGACAAGAATATATTGAAATCCTGAATACAATTTTGGTAAGTACATTTATTTAATATTTTGTACAATTATATTTATTTATTTTTATGTGTATGGGTGTTTTGTTTGCATGTATGTCTGTGCACCAAACCAGAGGACAGCATCAGATCCCCTGAGAATGAAGTTATCGACAATTGTTAGCTGCAGTCTGGGGGACCAGAAATTGAACCTTGTTCCTCTGGGAAAGCAGGTGGTACTCATAACCTCCAAGCCACCTCTTCAGTCCTCATTTGTTTAATATTTGGTTAATGTTTCAAGTGAAGCACTAGACAGAGAACACCATAAAAGTGAAGTTTTGTGTTTGGTGCTGGGTCTAGATTTAGAACAGTTCTTGGCACATAAGAGACATAAATAATATTTGTTGAATGGATGGGTAAAGTCATGCTGATGAATAGCTGCTTGCATAATTGAGATCTATGACTGCTTCTGCATTATTATGCAGTAACGTCTTCAGTTCATGCTTGCTACAGTCTTGGAGGAATTTAATTTGGCTTTATCTTGAACATCAGAAGTATACACTTGGTAGTCACTGGTCACTATATTTGCTGGATTCTAACTATTATCCAGAAGAACCTGTAATCATCATAACCAGTAAATAACTGACCAATTTTCCATCCTATAGTTGCCCAGATACTCATATATAGATTATCTGTGAAGTTTATGAATGCTTATCTGATAGCATCTTGGTGATTTTTGGAATATTTGTCACAAAGTCCAAAAGTTTCTTCATCTGTAAAGATATATCTAAAGGTTGCTCTTAATGAAACAAGCAAGTGCTCTACTGATCACAAAGGCTTGGTGAGAAGACAATAACAGGGATGTACATGGGTGGTTGTAAAGATATGATGTCATAGAGAAGCTTCAGGGTGATCAGAAATGAAAATGAACAACAGCATGATAATATCACAGGCACAAACTACCTCAATGCCCAGGAGTACAAAGCCTTCGTGGCTATGGAGAAACTTTACACTGAGAAGTTACTGTGATACCAGATGCTAAGCCACATTCAAGACTGTTCCCTTATCAGTATCCTTAATGTAGTTTCATGAAAAGCTAACTTCATGGAGCTTCGCAACAGTTATGATTTGGTAATGATCAAAGGCTTCGTGACCTGAAGAATTTGTTTCAATACAGCACATTAAACACAATGAAGAGCTGTCATTCCACCTTGTAACTTTCTGCTACTCAGGTGTGCATTTGCCAGATGCTCTCTAATTAAGACCATATAAAATGAGACTACTAGGAATTATGCAATTGGTGAGCTTATCAAGTCTAGTTACGGTGCCAATAATAAAAAAATTATCTTTTATTTGGACTAAAATGTAATTACTTCTTAGTGTTCCTGTTGAAACTATTATATGGCTCTAGAAAAAACTGCCTGACTCTATGTTATGAAGTAAATGAATCATAGAGGAAACTGACCCCTCTAACTTCAGGTCAGCTAAAATAACAGCATACATACATGAAATTTTTATCAACATATATGATGCAATCTAAGATTCACAGTGAGTAATTTGTAGTAAGTTACTTGATGGGAATTTTTACTTCATAAAGTAATTGTATTTTTTAATCAAGACAAAAACTTTCTATATTTCTATAATGGGGAGGAAGAAAGGGAAGAGTAAGAGGGGGAGAAGCAAGAGAAAGAGGAGGACAAAGAAGAGGGAAAAAGAAAAGCAGAAGAACAACAAAAAAAATCAAAGCCATTGCCCACAAACATTCTTTCTATTTTCCTCTTTCATTGTCCTTTTACAACTGACAAATCAGTTTTGAATTGTTCCCAGTGTACACCAGGCAAAAGCACATTTTCTTTTCACTGCCCTCTGTGACTGGGAAGGTGGTGTGATTCAGAAAACTTTCAGAGAAAACTGATCTTTCTGTTCCATGTTTGAATGGGTTTCTGAAGCCAAAGGTTGACAGATTTGTGCAGGTAAAAGGTAAGATGTCAAGCAGGGAAATCATGCTTTTTCCTTTCAAATGATTAGTTTTGGTCATAAATTATTTACTATTCTGAATTTTACAGAGCATTCCTCTTAATTTTTTCTACAAAATAAAAATCAAGATTTAACCTTTTTATTTTAGGGTTATCCAAAGTTTTGCTGTTGTTTTTACTATGCATAATTAAAGCCTATTTGTTTTTTCAAGCTGTTTCTTTCCTTTTATTGTTTTGTGTGTGTGTGTGTGTGTGTGTGTGTGTGTGTGTATGTGAATTTCTTATCATGTACCCTGATCCCACTCATCTCCAATCTCTCTGACAGATCCACCCTCCACCTTTGCAACTTCTCCCAACAGAGAAAAAATAATAAAGTAAAATAAAAACCTCATTGTGGAAACTGTAGTGTGTCTTAGTGTGAACCACAATATTCTGTTTTGTCCACACTTTTTACTTGCAAATGTTCATTACAATGACTCCTTGGTCTGGTATAAGGCCTCTGGCTTCTGCTACTTTGTCAATATTGGAATCTCACTGGGACTCCTCTCAGATATCCTGTAGTTTTGGATCTGTAGAACTGGCCCCTTAAGGAGCTTACCCATGAGGTAGGTGTTGGAGTGGGCCAATTCAAAGCCCTGGTTCTGGACCTGCAACCCCTATATCAAGGGGTAGCTCTACTGTGCTTCCCAGATGTGGTGCAGAGCATTATTTCCTCAGTGCTTCACCATTTGAGGGGCAGGGACAGCTCTCCTGCAATTATGATCCCATCTGGGCCAGATCTCCTGTTTGACACTGGTAGTGAGGGTAAAAGGGACAGGAGGGGATCCACCTTGCCAGCACCACTGCAAGGCAGACAAAAGGCAGGGCTGGCTCTCGCACACTCACACCCTCAGCTCAGCCACAAGCCCCATATCAAGGGCCAGGTGTATTGTGCTACCCAAGGGAGGTGTAGGGTCTGCTCTCATGAGTGCTGCCACTGGTGAGGGACAGGGACAAATCTTCTCCTCTCAATATCCCAGGGCAATGTCTCTCACTTGTTGGAGTGATGAGGTGTGAGGGAGAGGAGGGTATCTCTCCCTCATCCATGCCACCATAGGGAGATAAGTTGTAGGGTCAGTTCTCCCAAGCTTGCATCCTTGGGGCCAGCTCACTCAAAACTCCTGAAATATGCAATGTCTGCTCTCCAGAATACTGCAGCTGGCTAGAAGAAGGATCAGCTAACATGCATTCATGCCTCTAGGGTCAGTTCTCCCATGATGCCCAGCTGAGGGATGGGCCAGTTCTGCACAGCCCACAGACATCAACATGCCCCCAGGTGGCAGCCTAGACCAGGGATGTCCACCTGGCTTTTGGTGGTAATGGACCTCTACTGTTGCAGGGCCATGGACCCAGATATGGCTCCTGTTGGTAGCAGAGGTCAGGACCCCACTACAGTCCTATGCAGTGTCACCAGGTACTTACATCAGGCTGTTCCTCACTACCCTCAACTATCCAGTTCTACCTCTCTTTCTTGTGCCTACATCCTCCTGTTTCTCTTTATCTTCTATTTCTACACTACTAACTTGTTCCTCTTAGTGGTTCCAGGGTCTGTGAGTGTCTGGGATTGTCTCAGTAGTGGTCTCAGGAGTGCTATGCCCAACTTGTGAATTGTGTGTTATAGCTCCTGGCAGGAGTCATTTACAGTATGGTCTGAACCCCAGGCCTCTGTGACACTAGACTGGTGTTCATCTCAGGTTAGATCCCTATCCAGGCCCTGTGTTACCAGTCTGGTGGTTGTTTTGGGCTAGCTTCTTGCCCAGCTTTCCTGATGGTCATCTGCCTGGGATCCATGGTGCCAGGCAGGGTTCTTCTAGTCTCTGGCTTGCTTCCTCTCCTGGGAACCCATCTGAGCTTCTCTGGTGCTGGACTGGTGGTTGTCACAGGCTAGCTCCATATCCGAGCCCCCTGACATTGAACTTGTGGTGGTCTCAGGCTTGCTTTTTTCAGGGAATATTAAGCTACTATTCATTTATATGTTCATAAGTCAGACCACTGAATGTAGAGATAGCCTCTCTCCTCTCTGCCACCTACTGATGCACAGGTAACACATCAGTGACATCAGCAATGCCTATAGGGACAGTCTCCTTTTTATATTTTGTGTTTGGAGGAAGGGAAAAGAATGTCTTATATTTAAAAATATATTTTTAGATTACTATACTATTAAAATTTTTTTCCAAACCCTCCAATATACTTCTCTCTCCTTTCCTTCAAATCATGGATTCTTTTTTCTGTAATTGTAAACTTTTAAAGCTGAACATCATGTATAAAAATTGGATTATGGGTCAGCCCTCATCATTGTCATATGGCACATACATCATTGGCTCACATGCTGGCTTGCTTTCATCAACCAGGCTTAGAATAATTGAAAAGGAACAATGGACAAACTGTCTGGAAAGTTAAGGGACTTGGCCATGATTTCAACAATCCCATTTTCTCTCCACCAATTAGACACACCAGTGAGTTGAATCTAATTTCTCTATTCCAATGGCTTCCCTTTGAGTGCTGCTAAAAAATCCACTTACCTGTGAATTTCATGATTCCATTTTTTAATTTATTTTTTATTTCTTCAAGTTACATCTCAATCACAATCCCCTCCCTACTCCCCCTCCAGTCCCACCCTCCCACCCTCTTCCCCCTCAACCACCCATCCTCTTCCCTTTTTTTTATGTTTAAGGTGTATCTTTTCCCCCCAACAGCTCACCCTTTCAGTCCAACAAATGGTTCTTTCTCTTATAACAATAAATACAATATAAAACAACAGAAATAAATAGGCCACAATTATAAGAGTTATATGGCTTAGCATACATTCCCAATGTCCAGTCCATATGTATTTGGTACCTGACTTTAACATTCTACTATCTGATCATCTCCATGAGTTTAAAGTTCTATATCTAACTCAGCTTTCATACTAACTTGCATCATAATTTTAAAAACATCTTCTTAGATCCAGAACACACTCTTGATTCCTAAACAACTCAAAATTTAACTATGAGACTCTAGCTATCTATTTTCCAACCACCTCAGAGACCTGAGAGGGATGAATATATCTGATTATATAGGAAATGCAGGGCCCGCAGCTTCCAAAACTAAGAAATGACATACCAGTGGTTTTCTGGACAGTTCAAATAAGATTATATTTGGCCACAAAAGTATTGACACTTGTATATTGATGCAAAATTAAGATTGTATTGGGCTACATAGGTATTGATCATTGTATATTGATACAAAATTAAGATTATATTTGGTCACATTGGTATTGATGTTTGTATATTGATACAAAATTAAGGTTAACGCTTTTTAAAGGAATTGTACCTAGTAATGCTTAAAAATGCAATGTGAAGTTTTGGCCTGTTGTTACCAACTGTCATAAACTGTTTATGATAATTAAGAAATGCAAACTAATAGACATGCAAGCTTGTCATTTTGTTAGGTACTATGACAGTCTATCACAGTTATTTTCTAAGCTAATCAGAAATCAAGTTGCTAAGAGACAGGCAGCATGATTCCATTTTTTATAACTGCTGAGTAATACTCCACTGTGTAAATGTACCCCATTGTCTTATCCTTTAATCTGTTGATGGACATTTAGGTTTTTGCCAGTTTCTGCCTCTTATGAATAGAGTACCAATGAATGTATCTGAGGAAGTGTCTCTGTGGTAGGATGATATGGATATATTTGGATATATGGCCAAGAGTGGTGTGGCTGGATCTTGGAGTAGATCTATTCTCAGCTTGCTGAGGAATGGCAACACGAATTTCCATAGTGCAGTCCCAGCAGAGTGGATGTGTGTTCCCCTTCTCCATATCCTTGCCAGTATGAGCTATCAATTGTTTTTATTGATCTTAGCCATTCTGAAGGATTTAGGTGAAATCTCAAAGTAGTTTTGACTTGAATATTTCTTTATGTTTCTCAGCCACTTGAGTTTTTCTTTTGAGAATCTTCTGTTTAGATTTATACCCTATTTTTAATTTGGTTATTTGTTTTATTGATGTCCAGTTTTTTAATTCTTTATATGTTAGATATTGGCCCACTACCATTTTGCATAACGTTGTGTAGTTGATAAAAATCTTTTCCCATTTTGTAGGCTGCTGCTTTGTTCGAATGATGGTGTCCTTGGACATACAGAGGTTTTTCATTTACTGAGGTCCCATTTATTAGCTGCTGATCTTATTGCCCATGCTAATGATGTGTTGTTCAGATAGTCTTTTCCTGTGCCAATGAGTTGTATTCCCATATGAAGCTGAAAATTGTCCCCTCAAGATCTGGAAAAATGGGGCTGGAAAGATATCTCAGTTGTTAAGAGCATTGGCTGCTATTCCAAAGGTCTCAAGTTCAAATCTCAGCACCCTCATGGCAGTTCACAGCTGTCTAAGTGTAGAGTGTGATGCCTTTAATCCCAGCACTTGGGAGGCAGAGGCAGGCAGATCTCTGAGTTCAAGGCCAGCCTGATCTACAAAGTGAGTCCAGAATAGCCAAGAATACACAGAGAAATCCTGTCTTGTAAAACCAACAAATAAATAAATAAATATTTTTGAAAATTTGTGTAGGAATTTTGATAGTGATTGCTTTGAATCTGTAGATTCTTTTTGATAGGATGAAAATTTTTACTATTTTTATTTGACCCATTGAGTTTTTCACATGCAAGACTTAATTTTTTTTTCCTTTAAAGCCTCAATTTAGTTGCTGAGATTTTGAAGGTCATGATGCCTTTTAACATATATTGCTGACTTCCCATTGTTTTTCTAATTTCCCACTGTGCTGCTACTATTTCTCTTCATGTCCTAGAATAAAATCATTTACTTGTTTGTACCCTTTGTGATCTGCCCCTTTCACCCATTTCAATATGTTTGAATTTAAGTATTTGAAGAATTATGATGATTTGGAGGCAAAAGTACATATTAAATTGTTTGTTTACAAAGACTGTGTGTGTGTGTGTGCTATTAATACTGTGTGTGGCCTTCAAAGCCTAAAACCTAATTTCTGCCCCTTTTACACAATATATTGCCAACTTGTACTCTAAAAGATTTCTCCATCTGTATTCATTACATAAATCTATTTTTTAAATTTGTGTTTTCAGATATTTACTCCATAGATTTTTTTATTCTTTCCAAAAAAGTCTCCTTATTTCTGACTTTGGCCTCATCTCTTCTTTTCTTATCCACAGAATGATTATTACTCTCCTCCTCATTTTAATAACCTTTCAAACAAATTATTTATTCCTGGAATGTCTTTTCTATTATGGATGCTATTAATGGCAATCTTTAGTCTAGTAAGTATCTTCTATTTTACATAGTTATGCTCCTCAGTTGTATTAGCATTTGGACCCTTGGGCCCTATGATGGAACAGCTCAGGAATCCATTAGCTTGTCCGTCTCTGAAAGCGTTCCACTCTTGAGTCTTGGAGTCTCCCAAAGAGAAATCCCATCTGAAGCTTCTCTCATATTGTGATTCACCAGCCCTGGAGCTTCAGAAGAGGATGGGCTGGAAATCAAATTCCAGAGATCAATTGGTGTGTAGCACCCTTTCCTGGATTTTCAAACAGATTTCTATTCAGAACTAAAGTTGAAATCAGCATGGTGTCCACCATATAGCTCATTTCTTTTTATCTTACCCTTTGAGGCCGTCTTCAGCCACAGGTGAGACTCACTCCATTTTCAGTAATCGTAAAATGCCTTTCTGTTCCCCTCATGACTGCCCTTTGGGTCCCATCACATTTTTCTTCCATCTTTGAAATCATCTAGATTTTGGAAGAAGGAGCCAGTAAAGTGTACCGTACCAGGAGCGTTTTCACAACACTTAATCTGATTTGTGGGCTTTGAATTAACTTATAAATTTTTTATAAACTTTTTCTATCTAGTGTAAAAATATACATAAGATGAATGATAGGCCTATATGAGTCATTGATTGAATCATACCCATATAGTTTCAGGGTATAGACTTCCAACTATTCTGTCTTGTTTAATTTCAGGAATTGGGCAAGTGTAGAAAATAATGTTCTAATCAAAATAATTCAGTTATATAATGGACACACCAAAAGAAGTTCATCTGAAGTAGGGTAACATTTGATTGATTTTGAAAAGAAGTATCCTAAAAGTAGACAATGAATATTTAGCTACAGAACATCTTTTTCTGGTTGGGGACAGAATTGAAATAAATTGCTATTTGGGGACCAGTTTGAACATTGACACCTAGGAGAAACTCTGGCATGGAAAATAGGTTCTGTTTAGCTAAATACAATCTATGTATAAACTATAGGCCCACACTAGGAATAAATAGTCATCCTATTTTGGAGAACTAGTATTGTGCGACTTTATGAAGTCCCAAGAGATTACCCCAAGTAGAAAGGTCTATGAATATTTTTAGTCATGTTTGTCTATTTCTTGGCTATTCAAGAAATTCATGCATATGTATGTATGTATGTATGTATGTATGTATGTATGTATGTATGTATATATATATGTGTGTGTGTGTGTGTGTGTATATATATATATATATATATATATATATACATACCATCCCATTTGTCATATATATATATGACAAATGGGATGGTCACAGCTAATGATGAGAGAAGGAAGGGATTTGTGAAGGGCTTCCTAACAGTTGCAACAAGTCTATTTTCACGCAGTGACAAGAGTCAAACACCTGATGGAAAATTACCACTTCTTGAAAGATGTTGACAGGAACAGAGCCAGAAACCACGGCTTTCAGTGCTGTTACAAAAGCAAGGATTCATGCAGTGTAGATTAAATGAACATTGAATGTGTCTTGGTTTTTGTTTTTTAAACTCTATAGTGTCCATAGTTTGAGGACATTAGTAAACATATAAATAAGAATTATAAGTAATAATCATTACACTAACATAAAGCCAACTGGATTTTCCTTAAAAAGCATTGTCCCAACTGGAAACTTTTGCACAATCAATGTATAAGCTATGATTTTGCTTTTATAAATAAATAAATAAGAGAAAGAAAGAAAGAAAGAACTTGCTCTTCCATGTCTAGACACTAATATCACTGACATATTTTTATTTTATAACTTGCCTAGGAATTGACTAGTATATAGTTCATTGGTATTCCACAGTACTTGAAAGTAATAGACCTAATATACTTTCTTTCTCTTAAAATCTTATAAGATTTAAGAAGATATAATCTACAATAGATATACTATTATTACAGAAGAAAAGGGTAATTTCTTTTTTTTGCATGTAAAGTATTATAAGTTGCTTTTCCTTTTATTAATTGACTTTCTTTGACTTATGACTGATAAGTGCATCTATATTTCAATTTTGAGCTTGAGAAATTATTTATTTAAACTTAAAACTCAAAATTTTAACTAGGTTTAAAGAAGAAAATCAGCACAGGAAATGTTCCTCTGCTCATCATGTTTTCTCCAAGAGAAAATAAAACTGACAGTTTGGGTGCACATTACTGTCTCTTGGCCAAGAAACATGTCCACATCAGAACAAAACATCTAGGTCCTCTGTATAAGGTAGGACAGTTATAGCAAACTGATGAAATTGTTCCCCTATATTTTTATTGCTGGTGGAAAAAGACATTTAAGACATGTAGTTCAGAATAAAGCCCATATCCCCTCCATCAGTACCAGGAGTTATTTTGGGAGCTCACAGTAGGAGCTCTTGAGCCAGCTTTCTTGAATTAAAACCCCATCCTGTTCATAAGCTCTGTGATGGGAACACATTTATAACTACATTCTTGCTAAGTTTATGAGGGTACTAATAACTCGATGGCATGGTGGTTTCTGGAAATTCACTGGGATATTTGGTTAAAACTTGAAAGAAAAAGTATGCTTACATAAAACTCAGTAATTCCACAGTTCATGAGAAATGTTGTCATTGGCTTTCTGTAGCAGGCGCTACACTGACAGGGAAAGTTGTAGGAAGATGGGTGATGTTTTTCTAGTGCATTAATTAGGCACAACATCATTCTCCCTTTAATTGTTTACTATCTGGAAAGATTGCATGTGTTCAGGACAGCTAACAATGCATGTATTTAACATGCTTTCAATATTTCTGGTCACCAGAATATGTAGAAATTTCTTTTGTTTTAACCTCTTTTTTTTTTCAACTTTTATTTTCTGCAAATTTATCTCAATCACAGTTCCCTCCCTCCTTCCCCTCCCAGTCCCATGCTCCTAACCTCTTCCCCCTCTCCTTCCTATCTGCTTTTTTTTTAAAAATTAAGATGTATCCCCCCCCCCCCCCAATAGTTCTGCCTTTTAGTCCAATAAAAGGCTCTTTTTCTTATAACAATAAATACAATACAAATTAATAAGAACAATTAGGCCAAAATTATGAAAATTATAAGGTATAACATACATTACCCGTGTCCAATCCATACCTATTAGGCAACTGATGATAATATTCTATTATCTATCTCCATGAGTTTAAAGTTCTATACCTAACCAGTTTCCATCCTAACTTGGATTACCAATGCTAAAAAAATCTTCTTAGACCTAGAACATCTTTTAATTCCTAAACAACTTAAAACTTAACCATGAGACTATAACTATCTAGTCTTCAACCACATCAGAGAACTGAGAAGGATAAATATATCTGAATAAACAGGAAGTGCAGAGCAAGCAGCTTCCAAAACTAAGAAATGACAGACAACTGGCTGTTTGGACAGTTACCAATTTCTCTGTATAACATTGGAGCATCTATCTTCAGCCTTTAGCCCAGTATCCCTGAAGAGACATTGATTATAAAGCAGAAATTATGAAGGACTTGTCTACCCTGTCTTGGCAGAGGTAGGCTGTTGATTTACCTGCTTCCATGTTTTGTCCTTTTTGGACAGCATTCTTCTAAAGTTGGGCAAGGACTTCCCTTGCACAGTGAAAAGCTTGCCTAGTAGAATGGGGTGCTGTCAGGAGCTGACATGTCTCAATATAAAAAAAAATCTTAAGTTAAGAAAACATATTTGAATGCCATGTTCTACAGACCTCTTGAGGTTTTTGAAGACTACCTGTCTATCTCCATATATTTGGATAAGCGAATGTTGCTTGTCTCTTAGCAACTTGATTTCTGATTAACTTAGAAAACATCTGTGATAGAGTACACTAGTACCTAAGCAAATGACATGTTTGAATGACTATTAGTTTGCATTTCTTAAATATCCTAAATAGTTTGTGATAATTGCTATCAAAAGGCCAAAGCTCCATATTGCATTTTTAAGGTTTACATAGGTATAATACCTTAAAAAAGAGTTAACCTTAATTTTGTATCAATTGACAAAGATCTAAATACCAATGTACCCAAAAATAACCTTAATTTTGTATCAATATACAAAGACGTAAGAGCATTGTAACCGATCTTTTAAATTATTATTTAACACTTGTTTATTTATTACTAAATTCACTTATAACAAACACCAACAATTTTTTAACTATTAATCCTATAAATTCCTACAACCCCTTTAACCTATCCACTAAACCTATTGATAATCATAACAACTACTTTCATAACCTTTTAGAATGATACAGTCTCTGGGGCAGGTCCTCAGTCGTCAGGAACACAGTCTTTGTTGTAGATTCTTTAACGCACTTAGCAGTCCTTTTTCTGGATCTCTCAGATGCAGGTTCGTCAGGGTAAGTTGGTTATTACAGTCTCACCTTAAATAAGGCTTCATGCTTTCTTCTCTGTGGGAGACCCCAGCCATCTGCAGGCCAACTTATTTCTTTTGAATCAGGATCTCAGCTGCTCTGTCTCAGTCCTTAAAGCCAGGCACAGTTTCCCCTAGGCCACTGTTCAGACAGATCAAACCCCTCTAGGCAAAAGCTGAGCCACAGGGTTTAGTCCTTGGCCTTTTGGTGTCTTGCTCAGGCTTTCTTTGCTCACCGGCTTCTTTCTGCTTCAGGGAGAGAACTGGCCATCAACAGCCAGCCCTTTTTTCAGCAGGACTCTTGGAGCTCTCTAGCATCAGGGGCCTCTTCTTTTTCTGGGCTCCATGCACTGTCCTTAAATAGGAGGAACTCTGTTTCAGCTTAATTTGGGCTCCGCCCACTTAGCAGCTGAAAACAATGTCAGGCCAGATACTTTGTTTCTTCAAGTCTATTGAGTCTTTCCTGTTTTCCTGACTTCAACCTTGTTTTTCAGTCTATTAAGTCTTTCCTGTTTTTGGGGACTTCATGCTGATAATGCTCTTCAGGCCCCGAATTAAGAGACAGTATCAGAAACTCCTATATATTTTCTAAATCTAATTTATCTAACCCCTACAGAGCATATTCAATAATGTACCTCTTTTTCTTTATCATTTGTATGTCATTTCTATATCTCCTTTTTCTCTTTTGAAGTCTTTTCCCCCTACATAGGACAGAAAGAAGGACAGAGAAAAGAAAAGAGAGAAATCCTTGGGTCTAATCTCCTAAACTTTGTTTAACAAGACTATTTAACTACTTGTAATTGATCTCCCTAAATAACAGCAAACATCTATAACCCATCAAATGACAAAAAAAATCATCCACCCACTTTTAATACCAGCAGAGACAGGCTGATCATTATAGAGCTAGATGTCTTCTAAATTCTAGAGTTACAAGGAACAGGGTCATAATAGTTTACACCTTTATTTATTTATTTAAATTTATTTTTATTTTTTAAGATTTATTTATTTATATATGAGTGCTCTGTCTGCATGCACACCTGCAGCCAGAAGAGAGCATCATATCACACTGTGGATGGTTACGAGCCACCATGTGGTTGCTGGGAATTGAACTCAGGACCTCTGGAAGAAAAGCCACTGCTCTTAACCACTGAGCCATCTGTCCAGCCCTAGTTTACACCTTTAATCCCAACACACTGGAGACAGAAGCAAGCAGATCTCTGAGTTCAAGCCCAGCCTGAAACAGAGCAAGCTCCAAGTAGAGAAAAGTTTAGATCCAGGGGTGGTGGTTCACACCTTTTATTCCAACAATTTGGAGTCACATGCATTTGATCACAGCATTTGGGAGGCAGAGGCAAGAATATGGGGATTTACAATAACTTAAGTTTAAATGCCGCTTGCAAAAGGCATGCTGAAATTAAAAGTGAATTCTCCTTTGTGATCTCAAAAAAAATATACACTTAAAGGTTTAGTTCCAAAATATGAAAAGAATTTTTTTAATCTCAATTGAAGGATAATACTTTTTATATTGTCAAAAAAAACCCCAATTTGCTCTAGGAAAGATGCTATCTCCCTAAAAAGTAGCACCCCAGAGTTACAGTAGGGCAGGGTTCTGTTCTTATCTTTCCAGGAGATTGAAAGCATCCATCTAAAGAGTCCATGGACAACTGGACAACTGAAACTTCTTAAGAAAAGGGACCAGACACCAAAGAAGACAAGATAAGTAGCCCAGATTATCCATCCTTACAGACTGCCTCAATAGCTATTTCTTCAAAAAACTACAACCAGAACAACTTCAAAATGGCTAGCTAAGATGGTCCAGCCTCACAGACTGTTCTAGCCAGGACTTCAGTAAAGCTCTGAAAATTTCCACCCAAAGTTCAGCTTCTGACTACAAACTTCTCAGGACATTTAAATAGCTGAGCACAAAAAGACTGGACAAAAAAAATATTACTATTAACTTCCTTAACCAGTTTTCCATTTTTATTTGGTCCCCCAAACAGCTTTTCTACATCTTAAGTCAGCAGGAAGCAATTTTAAGAGAGTGATGTCCCATGTAGAGATTTATTGCCTCCATGCCAAAAGTTTCTCATATCTCTACTTCTGAAAAAACATCAACTGTATATTCTATAGTCTAACTCAAATCTGACAGTGTCTCTCTAGAGATATCACAGAACTGGTTACAGTTTGGATGTGAATGTCTTCCATAGGCTCAACTGTCTGAACACTGTCATCTTTGGTGGTGCTGTCATGGGAGCTTGGGAAGTATTTAGGAGGTATGGCTTTACTGGAGGAAGTAAGTCCCTGGGAGGCAGACCTTGAGGTTTTATAGTCCTGCCCAGTTCTTGTTCTCTTCCCATTTTCCCATACCCCTCTCCCTTTCCAGTCCATGTTCCCATTCTTGTTCCTGATTTTCATTGTAACATGATCATATATCACCTCTGCAACCATGATTTTCCTGCCATGGTAGACTGCATCCTTCCCCTGTGAACCAAACATAAACTCTGATGTCTGTCACATGTGAAATGAATTGCAAAGACTCATTGTTTAAACAGTTGGACCCCAGGTAGTGTGTGTGTGTTTGGATGATTGAGAAACATTTAAGAGGTAGAGATTTCTTCCATGAAGTGGATCATTGGAGATGAGGCTTGCAGTTCATAGCCTAGCACTGCTTTCTGTTCATTCTAGCTTTTTATTGAGATGTGACAATTGCACATATTTACAGGGACAACATGTCTTGATATATGAATGTATTTGGAATAAATCTAAGCAAAGTAACTAGGGTATATGCCACCCTAAATTTTGATATTTTTTTAATTAAAATATTTTTGAAATTGAAATACAGTTATATTATTTTTCCCTTTTTATTTTCTCCCTCTAATCCCTCCCATTTTGCTTTCTGACTCTCTCAAAGTCATGGTCTGACTTTTTTGTCTTTAATTGTTGCCTACATTTATGTATATATGTATGTAGTTCTAATTATATTAATAAAAATCTGCTCAGTCCATATGATGCTATTTGTATGTATATAACATTAGTGCTGACAATTTGGTACTGTCATTCCTTATTTTATATACATATATTTAAATAGCTCTCTTCTTGCTATTGAATAAACACTATATTATCATTATTATACACTACATTATTTACTACATTACATTATTATCATACCTGCAGTGCTACCGAACACCAGAATTTATTATTTTTGTCCTACTGTAACCCTGTTTATCACTATCTCCTGTAAGAGTATCCTAATTAAAGGTTAGTTAGTGGTTTCTGACTCTGGGCTGGTGCAGTTTTTAGTTTCAATTATTGTTTACATTGCATTTTGGTATGTTCACATGAGTTTAAACTGACAGAACCATGTAAATGTAATGGGTTTCCTGTAGGAAATATGTAAGGGCTTCTGAAACGTAGACTCTTAAGGAGCATGCAGATCAGCCTGGCACCTGGTAGAGCATGGCCCTGGGCAACCATTGAGAAAGCGCCTTGAAAGCCCAGGGAAACTGAAAAAAGATTTTTGCCTTGACATTGCTTGGACACTAGAAAGACTGAAGCTGAAATGGGACAAGCCCAAAGGAAAAGCCTTGTTATATAGCCACAGCTCTGACAGACATGAAGAAAGCACACAGTGAAAGCGTGTGGCCAGGGGCCTCTAGTTGCCGAGAGAGAGAGAGAGAGAGCTGGTAAGCTGTGGGTTACCTAGAGAAACTTTGAGAGACCATGCTCTATTTTAGGATGTGGGGGTAGAGCTTGAGGAAGAGAAAGCCCTGCTTGAGAGACACCACAGCCATGAGAGAGACAAAGGTGTAAAGACATACACCAGCTGCTTGCACTGAGGTTGGTGCCCACAGAAAAAGCCTTGGAAAGGGGCTCTGTTCATGAACCAGCACAAGAAGACTGGTAGAAAAGGTATGGCATAGAACCTACTGAGAGATAGTTTCTGAAATCTGGACACTGAAGACATCCATCCACAGGCTGGAGAACCTAGCGAGTGAATGAGGCACAAGGAGGCAAGCAGAGCTTGAGGCTGCATTGAATACCTTGAAAACAGGCAGGAGGGTAGCTCTTGTCACTTGAGGGTGTGACATAGGCCCAGATAAGCAAATTAGCCCTGGCCAGACCTCAAAGCCAAGGCAAGCAAGGACTTAGAGCAAGGACTAAACTGTGGGGCACAGCACCTGCCCTGAGGGGTTCGGCTAGTTCAAATGGTGTCCTGATGTGTCCGTTTACAGTCTCAGCTGACGGAGGTCATCCCCAAGATGAGCAGTTGAAGCAGGCTGGCCACCAGAGCCAGTGGGCAACACTAGGTCTTGAGCCTGAGGACAAAACCTCAAACCTAAGCTGAATTGAGGCAGAGTCTGCCATAATAACATCAGAGCCAGACTGCTGATTGCTATTTAAGATGTGCCTGCAGATAGAAGGCTGACCAAGTTGCCTTAAGGACCCAGGGCCTTAATATCCTTTCAAAAGGGTAGGGTTGTTTAAGTGTTGTTAGGTATTAGGTAACTATAGGTTATAGGTGTTTAGATATTAATAAATATAATTTAATAAAATTCTCATTTACAGTCTCCCAATTCAAGTGTAAAAGTTATATCTTTTTAATTCTTTTTTTTTTTTACATTTTATGTCATTTTCATTTGACTTCCTGGAGGCAGCTAAAATTGAAAAATATATGAACGGCTGAAAGGTTGGCCCAACTGTTAAGAGCCTCTTCTAATATTGCAGAGGTTCTCAGTTTGGTTCTGAACATCCATGTCATGTAGCTTAGAACTGTCTGTAACTCTAGCTCTGGGAGATCCAATGCCTCTGGCTTCTTTGGACACCTACACTCATGTGTGCACACTCCCCACATAATGAAAAAGAGTCTTAAAGATAAATAAAAATTAGATACATAACATAAGTGACTGTATTTCAAAAGATAATCTCTACCTCCTATGTCAGAAATGTGGTAACTCCTCCATGGAGTAAAAAATGTTTTGCATAGTTGCACAGACCTGTGATTGCATCCAAATAGGAAGCTGAAGCAAGATCTCAAGTTTGAAGCCAGTCTAGGAGACATAAGGATGTCCTGTCTCTGAAAAAAATAAACAAGAAACTTTGTGTAAAACCTACTTAAAATATCTAGTACATTCTATTGGTTAATTTATTACTCCTTAGTGACCAGCTAGGCTTTCAGATTTCAACCTAGAAATATTTTATGACTTTTAAGATTCCCAGAAACTTTTAATGTTCATTTTAAAGTTTATAGTGATGAATAAGAGGAATCTAAACCTGTGTCTTTAATCTCTATTAATGTGATATCTCCTCATTCATGTGCCTTCATTTATTTTTAATTTTTGTCTTTGTTTTTCTGACAGACCAAAGTAATTTTCTGAATATAAATTTACTGAGTTACATATTTTCTCTTCAAAGCGCCTTAGATCTTTCTCTTCTGTCTTCTGGATTTTAAGGTTATGTCCTTGAAATATGATAGTCACTGCTTTGGTGGTACTTTTTTTGAAATTTCTTTTTTCCTGGATGGATTGTTTTTGAGATTTTTCTTTTATCTTTCTATCTATCTATCCATCTATCTATCTATCATATATCTGTCTATCTAGCATCTATCATTTATTGTTTTGAAAATAGATTCTTCTTTTATACAATACATCCCAGACACAGTTTCTCTTCCCTGAACTCCTCCTAGCTGCCTTCCACCTCCTCTCTTTCTCTCTCTCTCTCTCTCTCTCTCTCTCTCTCTCTCTCTCTCTCAGATCAACTCCAATTTGATTTCCTCTTCAGAAAATAGAAGTCCTCCAATATATGACAACCAAACTGAATAAAACAACATACAACAACACAAGGCAAAAGCCATCATATTGAGGCTAGACAAGGTAACTCAATAGGAAGAAAAGAGTCTCAAGAGCAGGCAAAAGAGTCAAAGTTATATCCACTGTTAGGAATCTCACAAAACACCAAGCTAACAGCAGAGGACCTGAAGGAGAAACATGAAAGCCTTTTGCTTACCTCCCTTCCATCTTTGTGACTTCATGTGAACCCTGCTTAGTTGATTTGGTGGGCCATGTTCTCCCAGTGTCCTCCCTCCCTTCTGAATCTGGTACCTTCACTTGGAGACTTTTCTTTTTACTCTATGTTGTAATAGATTCAGAAAATCTTTTCTGCATTGGACTTGAGTGGTCTCATTGTTTTCATTTTGGGTTTTCCTCTGCAACTGGGAGCAGTGCTGAACTTGTCATGTTAACACTTTTTTATTCTTATGAACTTTCATTCTTACTGTCATTGACTTACTTTTTTCTTTTAATCTGATTTTGATCCCTTATATGTATGTTTAAATTTTCTTTTTTTAACATTTATTTATTAATTCAAGTTACATCTTGATCACAGCCCCCTCCCTCCCCCTTACCTGATGCACTCTCCCACCCACTTCCCCCTCTCCCTCCTATCCTTCTCCTCAGGTGAGTTGAGTCCCACATATCAGCCCCCTCAGTTCATAAGTCACATGAGGGCTAAAAGTTTACTTTTGCTCTGGGGCCCAACATGGCAGCTTAGCTATAGTAAATTATCTCACTAACAGGCAACAGAGTTCATGAGTGAGACCTCCCCAACCCTCAACTTACTAAGGGATCTGTATGAATACCAAGTTGCCTATCATCTATCTATCTATCTATCTATCTATCTATCTATCTATCTATCTATTATCTATCTATCTATCTATCTAGCTATCTATCTATATATATATTTGGGGGGCTAGGTCTAGTCTAAGCCTTTTTCTTCTTCTTTTGTTTACTGTTTCAGTCTCTGTCAAGCTCTAGGGGTCTAGGTTGCTTGGTTCTGTTGATCTTCATGTGTCATTCTTGTCCACTCCAGATCTCTCCATTCCTTCTCCCTCTCTTATATAGGACTCCCAGAGCTCCACCTAATGTTTGACTGTATCTCTCAGCATATATTTTGATCTGCTGCTGGGTGGAATCTCTCATAGTATAGTTATGCTAGGTCCCTGTTCATTTGGGTCTATGGGTTGTAGGATAGTTATCCTGTACTATATGGCTAAAATCTAGTTATAAGTGAATATAAGCCTTGGGTATCTTTCTGGGTCTGGGTTAGCTCACTCAGGATGAACTTTTCTAGTTCTATCAATTTTCGTTGCAAATTGCATGATTTCTTTGTTTCTGATAGCTGAGTAGTATTCCATTGTATAAACATACCTCAACCAAAAAAAAAAAAAATTGTTTTTCTTCAACATCATCTCTTTTTCAACCTTGAATGTGAAGTTTTACTTTTTTTTTCAAATAAATCATCATGTATTTATTTTATACATTATTTTAAAACTTTTCTTGTATTTAAAAATTATTAAGGAAATAGACTGATGTCAAATTTGTTTTTCAATATTCTGAAATTATTTTAAGAGTCTACCCTTTGTGGTCTGGGCTATCATTGGTTCACAAATACCCATCCATACACAGGGTCATTTGATTGTCTTTCTTGATCATTGCTAGTGTCTGCCAATGCATTTGTAGATGAGTCTCAGGTCATCACTAAGGTCTTTTGATGCTCTTAACTAACTTTTCCACCATGTTGCTCATTTAAAATGAGCTTCACCTTAATCTACTTTTTGCCTCTATTATCCAATTCTTTGGTACCCAAACTGACATATCATAGAAAAAATTAATTTCCACCTCATTTTTCTGCCTCTGATGTTCCAGGCCAGCTATATTAATTACTTTTCTCATTGATCTGACAAAGTATCTGGCAAAGCAATTTAAGGAGGGATGGTTCACCATGGGGTCACAGTTTGAGGGAATGCAGCTCACTGTGATGGATGATGAAGTCATGGTTGCAGGAACTTGAGGCTGTTGGCCACATAGAATTCTCAGTCAAGTTCAGATTGGTGAGTGCCACTGCTAAGCTTCCCTCTCCTTCCAATTCACTTTGGTATTCCAGCCCAAGGAATGGTACTTCCACTTCAATTAATCGAATCTAGAACATTATTTCCACTGATTCTGAACCTGTCAAATTTACCATCAATATTAACCACCACACACACCAGCATTTGACTCCTAATTTCTTCTCAGCACTTGCCAGGATGCACTGCATTAACATTTATCTCTTGTTTCCATTCTAGCCATCTGATGAGATTTGTATATTTCTCCCACAATGAAGAAAACTAACAAATTGTAAGATGAGGGAAAGTGGAAGTATCTATTTTCTTCACTGGGAATTAATTTAAAGGGTAGAATAGCATGAATATTTCTCTCTATATACAACAAGTATTAAATTTCCAAGTCAGAATATATTTTTGGAAGTATTAAAAAAAGATTGTTCGTTTACTCATACTCTATTCAGGATTTTCTGTGCTCTTCCCTACTAGGTGTTTAGTTTTGAACTTCTGTGCTCATCACTGTATTGTATAGTTTTAGCAAGTATCCTATAAAAACTTGTTCCTTGCCCTCCACCTTAGCCACTACCATCAGATCATTCTTTCCTGTTTGTAGTAAGCATCATCTCAAACCGATTTATACATTACCTTCCCTTGCCCCTGACATTTTTATTAGTAACATTCTGTTCATTAAACTCCTATCCCATCCCCCTGCCAAGCCTTTTATCTCTAAATACTCCTCCATTTCTTGAGTTTTTTCTTTAAAGTTTTCAGAGGTTTTATAAAAACAATTACCATAGCTCAATTATAAATACCTGAAAGAAATGAGTAGCAAAGCATATAAATGTAGCTATGTAGACATTAATGACTGACAAAAAGTTTCATAGATTGTTCAACTGATCAATCAATATGTGTATAGAAATGCATACTGTATAGTGACTACAGAAGAAATGTACAAGCACAGAAGAAAAATTAAATCCACAAAAGAATTAACATTCATGTCTGAATAGTTTGAGATTGATTTTTGATACTCAAGTTTATTTTTCCTAGAAGACATTGAACGTAAAGGGAAACTAGGTCATCTATAAAATTCACACAACCATACCCAGAAGATAAAACAATATAACTTCTTTGAAAAGGATGGATATTTGGGAAAATAAGATTGGACAGGAATTTTTTTCCCCAGGAATCACTTTTAGGTCACTAAAACAAATATAAGATCCATCTGCACAGCTTGTGGCCATGTTGTTCACTCACTTTGAATACACCTGTGTACAAGAAACATGGGAAGCTGTAAATTGCAAGGTAATCCTGTGTGAGCCAGCAGAGCACTTCATACACGTTTTCATTCTTGCTGTAGTGTATCCTCCATATTCTCTGGAATAATAGTTAAATGATTTAGCGTTACATAAAAGTTGCAGTGATCCCCATGTATATATTTTTGTTATAAGACATACTTAGGACCTACAAATTCCAAATACAGTACTTTAAAAAGAATCTGTCTCACATTTGCTTTTTTCTTAATTTTTGACAGAACCTTTGTGATGTGACATTGTAATTATTCTCTGCCTATAAATTTATTTCCTTTCCACTTAATTATTTATATTTAAAAGTTATAACTAATGTTGTTTAGACTAAATTATTTGGAAGTATTTTTGTTTTCTTTAAAAATTTTTAATATAATTTTTTGAAATGATCATATACTTACATCATTTTCCCCTTCCCTTTCCTCCATCCATACTATCCTATGTACCCCACTTTCTTCTTTTTAAATTAATGGTCTCTTTTTCTTTAATTGTTGTTATACACGCATGCACACACACACACACACACAAACACACACACACACAAACACACACACTCATACACAGACTAATACATAAAAACATCCCTAAATGTATAAATACAGCCTGTTCAGTGAATATAATGTTATTTATTTGCATGAATATATTTTCAGGGATGATAAGTTAGTATTGGATAACCAATTAGTATGCTCTACATTGAGGGAAGACTATTTCTCCCATTCTCAGCAATTCTTAGTTATCCATAATTCTTTGTCAAGGAATGAGACCTTGTGTGTCTTTCTGCTTCCTCATTCGAATGTATGGTCCTTTTCCACATCATACCAGAGATTAATCCTGTGATGTCTCACCAAAATGGCTGCCTGAATATGACAGTATTTTTTGCAACATAATAACAGATCTCAATTATTTGAGTTTGGATTTCTTACTTGTATTTTTACAACATTTGCAATGCAATTGAGAAATCAAACAACTTAGTTTAAACAAAACTAGAGAATATATTATACTTCTTAATTCTAGAAGTAGTAATTACTTCAAGTGATTCTCAATGATGACTGTAAAGAGATGATTGGGCATTAGTCCAGTTTAAACATGGAATTGCCTTTCTGTCTGTTGGACCTGTCTTTATGCAAACTTACCACTTGGGGAGCAACTGTCAACACTTCCAGCTAAAATCTGGAATTCCTAACTTCTCCAGCAAAGTTGTTTCTTTTTGCCCCAATATTCTTCAAAAGATAAGTGAAATGGTAATACTATTCTTCTTGGCCATGCTGAAGTTCAACATACATTAGTTTTATCCCAACCACATAGATTTAGAGTGAAGAAGAAAGTTTTTCTAGGTTAAATCAAGGTACCAATTATAGAGAAGTACATTTTATGAACAAATCAGGAACATGCAGATGCTTTTTTAGTATCAAATGTCAATTAAAGAACAGTGAAATAAACCATATTTTAGATGGCACTATACTTCAGCTTCTACAACCAACTTCTAATTGGTCTCTTTATATCTTCTCTGACCCCTTCTAACCTACCTTCTACATTAAAAATTGGAGATATTTATTAATTTCTAAGATTATTATTGTATATCGTATGTATTGTATTGTATTGTACTGTATTATATTGTATTGTGTGAGACATGTATGTGTGAGGTGCATGCACATGAGTTGACAGGTTCCTGTGCCCATGTGAACAATGCATGAGCATGCCAAACAAAGATACCATGTTCCTTCCTCTGTGTTCCCCACCTCATTGCCTTGAGAAAGACTTTTTTGCTGTTTGGGCAAGGCTAGCTGGCCATCAAGCCCCTTAAGCTCAAACTGTCTCCACTTACAGTGTTGGAGTTACAGAAACGAGTGCCATAATCAGCTTTTTTTTAAGGAGATCCTGGGGATTCCAACTCAGGTTCTCATGCTTGCAGATAAGGTGCTCCTATCCACTGAGCCATCTCTTTCTAGTCCAACATCTTTATGAAAATGGAAATTAATCAAATCATTCCTTGTTTTAAAGTTTCAATTTCTTCCTGTTGCTCTTGGGAAAAACAATAAAACCCTCTACAGATCCTCTAGGCATTGTCTAGTATTTGCTCAGCATGCCTTGCTTTTCTACTGTTTCCTCTGCGCCCCTATATGACAGCTTTATTTCAGCAGGTATGCTTTGTTTCCTGTGACCACACTTCCCACCGTGCATCAAGTTCTTTAGTATATTATGAAACTACAATTTAATTATCACTTGTACTTATTAATAAGTATAAATTGTAAGATTAGGCTGGTGGAGCAGCGGTGGCCTGGAAGGATATCAGCCAACAGGCTTGGCCTGTCTCTACCGGGTGGCCTGATTTTTGTGGGAAAAAAGCCTTGGACCAAGGGTGGCCTATACCACCTGTAACCTAAACTCTGGTAACTAATATAAGTTTATATTAGTCCAATAGAATTACCGGTGGCTTGGCTGAACATTTTCTAAGGTTCAATGGGAGTCCAGTGGCCCTGGATTGCTTGGACTGACAGCCTATAAACTGCTGCAGTCCTTTCCTCAATAATTAAATACACCAAGACCTTTTAATGTTTCAATGCTTAACCCTTAGCTGGGCAGATTAGGTACTCTAAATTAATCCAGATCACCTAATCCCAATGTGCCTGTGATTACCTTCTAGTGTTCTCAAGCACATCTATGTGCTTCCATGTCTCCTGGTGGAATGAGCTAATCCTGTGTATAAAACATAAGGTTCCTTGTTTAATATCAGGAAGTCCTGCCTTTCTATACTCTTTCTGCCCAACTAACTGGCCATCATTGACTTTTATTAACCAACCAAGAGAATGCCTCAGAAGGGGTGGTATCCAGATCTCAGCATTGAAATCAGTCCATAAGACCTTCCCCAACAGTATTCCTTTCTTTGTGTTTATGCTTGCTCAGTTTTCAAGTCTCAAGAACAACTTTCTAAACAAACAGTTCCTAAAATCTCTGATCAAAATATGGGAAATGTTCCTTTTTCATATAATTTATTTCAACCTTAAGGTATGCATGTATTACTAGATGAAAGCCTACTTCATAGGACGGGAGTCATATGAGAACAAGTACCAAGAGTGCATTTAATTGTTTATGCATCTGGCACACTGTAGGTACTCATTAGATTATCATACTCATTACACAGTTATAAATGAAAAATGATGACTGAATGAAGCTAATATCTATTACAATATTTCTCATAGGAAGACTGACATATTCAAAGTCCAGCTTTTTTACTGCTAATTAAATAAGAGACTGGAAGCATTGGGAGTCAATAGACATTTATGAGTGACAATGATAATACAAGGCAGACATAAGTAAGGGCTACACAGTAGAAGCAAATCCAGAAGGGACATATTTACATATTTTCTACCATTATTAGAGGTAATATATTTTCCTTAAGAGATACAAAGAACAAGCTTTTGTTCCACAACCAGAGTATACTTTTCACTCTCAAGTTTGTACAGTTTAAGCTGCAAAATCTGACTCTATTGAAACAGTGTGAGGAATAACTCCTATGTGTCAATTTGAGTCTTTTTGTTTCTTATTTTAGTCTTTAATTTAATTAACAGATTACTATGAACTACATCATTGGCATTCCTTGGCCAACAGTATTTGACTTATAGCATTGATAGCAACAGGTCAAAGAGAAAGGACGCAGTCAGATAAAATCTTTTGCATTGTATTTATTGTTGTAAGAGAAAGAGCCATTTGTTGGACTGAAAGGAGGAGCTGTTGGGGGGGGGGGGGATATACCTTAAACTAAAAAAAAAGGGGGAAGAGGAGGGGGGTTGAGGGGGAAGAGGGTGGAAGGGTGGGACTGGAGGGGGGAGTAGGGAGGGGATTGTGATTGAGATGTAACTTGAGGAAATAAAAAATAAATTATAAAAATGGAAAAAAATCTTTTGCCTTCATGTCGGCGAATCTGAACAGATGCTGTATTCATCTCTGTGAACTCTGAGTGGATGCTGAATTCCTGGACTATCATAGTTTTCCAGGCTCCTCTGCAACTCCAGCTTCAGGTAACTTCTCCAACTCCTCCTGGTTCTTTTAGACCAGAGGATATCCATTGTTTCTGGATGCCAGTGATTGGACACTGCATTGTCTTTCTTAGTTTTCCTCCACAGTGAACACACCATTGTCAACAGAGTTGATATTAAACACTCTCCACATTACTCAAATTCATGGACCATGTGCTTCCTGCCAGAAGGCCAGAATGACTGCCATTGTCCTTGGAAGGTCGATTCTGCCTAATCCCTGCAGTTGTCCCAAGACATGCGCATAACATAATATTCCAGTCCATTTAAAACTGCCATAAATAAAACCTTGTATAAAATCGTTAGTTTCTGTTAGGTACAATATCATGGCTGACACATGGCTAGCCATTTACAATGTAAAGTATTTAATTCATTGAATGCTTACTGAAGTAAAGTGTCTTTGGTTAGCCAGGGTAGTCTCATGAATAGCATGAAGAGATTGGCTTTTTCAGGAGCACTAAAAATACCTCCCTTACTAGCCAGCCTCAAGTTCCTGAAATCCTCAGCAGAAACAATTACCTTTAATTATTAAGTTCCCAGGACAGTAGTAGACAATAAATGTGGCCGACATTTTGCAATCAGTGTCTCCAAGATACAGCCTTATTTCACCACTGAAGAAGCAGTGATAAATTTCACAATTTGCTGGAAAGAAGGAAGAAAGAGGGAAAGATTAAAACATTGGCCTACCCACTTCCAAAACTATTGTTCTGTTTAATGCTCATGTGCTCATGTCATGATTTGGTACAACTTTTACATTTAAATTTGCATGTTAGCCAAAGAGGATACATTCAGTTTGTTTTTGAGCAGGGATGAATCTGACCGATAGACAGAGATAGATAGACAGACAGACAGACAGACAGACAGACAGATAGATAGATAGATAAACAGATAGAATTTTAATAAGGTGTTCTCTTCTGAGAACACATTGTGGTAGAAGAAAATATGAAAAGCAAAGAATGGAGACTAAGTTGCATGCAAACCAGGCTTCTGGTTTCCAGAACTATCTAAAGAGACATGGATATAGGCATAGCTTTAGTCTTTCTTTTTTCTCAAAGGATGCTGACTTTATCTATTTATTATCTAATTATTAAATATTGAGGCAGTTTGAAATTCTTATATAAGAGGATTGTCCTGATATATTTAACTTGAATTACTCTTTTAAAAATGCTTTTGGGATTTATGAAGGCGAGGCTAGCCTTGAACTCCTGATCCTCCTGCCTCTCCTTTCTAAGTGCTGGAATTACAAAAGTGCACCATCATTCCCCATGGGAAACATTTTATGTTCTGTCTCCAATGTTCTCACTTTATTTTAATTTGTGAATTGTTTATTATTGTTAAAATTGCTACAAAATAAAATTTGTTTAACAGAAATGTTCTTAATTAGCAGAGTGGTACAAATTAGGATGAGAAAATACATAACACACTAGATGTCAAAAGTTTTAGGCTGTTCTTCAGTTCATCTTCTGAAACATGAGGATGGTTGGAACTTCATTCTGTTTCCTAAGCTATAAGACATTTGATTTACAGTTGTCAATGAAGTGAGTGGTCTTACAAACCTTGAAATGTAATATAAAGCAAAATTTCAATCTCTTATAAAAGATGAACATATTCCCAAGTTGCAGCTAATTACCAATTCTGTTTTTGTTCACACAGCCAGTAACTAGTGGCTTCATGATGTGAACCAATGGATAACCCCAAATCAGGTTCTATCCTTATACTGTTTATATGGAAGAACTCAGAAAAATAAATTGCTCTTCAACTCAGTTTTTTTATTCTGTGAAAGGAGAAATGAATATTTTAGCTTACATGATTGTTTAGGAGATCAATGTAACCGAAGTAGCAACTGAGGGCTGGACCATGATGGATGTTCAATGTTGGGTGAATTTAAAATGTAGAACTGTGGCAGACTGTAACTGAATCAATAAATATTCCATCCAGATGCTCTCATCACAGTGTGGCACTGTAAAAATCCCACTTGTCAGCTGTCCAAACCCCTTTCCTTTTGTAGCTTGCTTAACCAAGAGCAAGCAGCAAATATGCTCGCATGTTGCTCTATGACTGGATTCTTAATGGCAATGTGGCCTTGGCCAAGATCATTCATTCAGAGCTTTCCCTCTTAAGAAGACAACACAAAAACAACGAGGAAACACCAGGAGAAAGCTGAAGCGCTCAGTTCATAGCAGATTTCCAGTTATTAACCACATGAATGAGATGTTTGAAAGCGGAAATTCCCATGTCACCTAAACCTTCAGTGAACTGAAGCCCCACACAACATGTCTGTTAATGGGCAAAGAGAGCAGCCCGACTAAAGCTTATCTATTCTCCAGGGTAAAGATATTTTGCTAAAATCATTGGCTACTATTTCAAGGTGTTAAACTTTGGGAAAGCGTGTGAGTAGTGAGCATATTACAAGTGTATGTTTCATTGTCAAGTTGAGCCATGTGAATTTTGAAATTGTCAATTAAGTGCCCTGTGAAAATTGATATTATGCCAATCCAGATTCCAAGAGTAACACAGGACAAGTTACCATTCATAGAACCCAATTTCAACATTATACTATCAAATAGAAAGTGATGCGTACTTTGATCTACCTAAGCTGATCTAGTAATAAAACATCAGAATATTGTTTTTATCAAATTCTTCATATTTTAGGCATTTGCTATGTCTAAAGAGTTTGAATATAATTGTTTCATGACATTGGAAAGTGAGGAAAGTCCTATTACTTCTTATAGTATTTCATATGGTATGTTATTCAAAATATGTATAAACCAATATCAATGAAACGAATATTATATAGAGGCAGTTAACCAATTAATTAGTATACCTTCAGTTCATATATTAAAGTTCTCAAAAATGTTAAAGTTCTTTGCATTAAAAATACAAGAAATGACTGGATAAATTGAGCATAAATCAGTATATAAGCCCACTGCAAAATATTTGAAAGGTATTATGAAAAAAAGGAGAAATCATAATCTAGAAGATTATGACATTATTATTTATATTTGGAAAAAATGATTCATAGTACACATATCTAATGGAGGACTTGTATCCAAAATACATTCATTTTACAGCTAAAATAATTAAAAGACAATAACTAACTATTACTGGTCAAATATGTAAGTTTTTTTACTACAAAAGAAAACAAAATTCGTGTACAACTAACTAAATCACACAAGAAAATATACTCACCATTCATTGTAACTAAGATAATGCAAATTAAAACTACAAGGAGATATCACCACAGACCTACCAGGATGACAAAAATGAAAGCTTAATCATGTCAGGAGATGGCAATGAAATGAAACTACTGGAACACTCTCACAGGTCACTATTGAGACTATGGGATGGAATGGCCACTTTGGAAAATTGTTTGGCAGTCCTTCAGGAAGTTAAGTAAAAAGCATATGATATAGCAATTTCATTGTAGTTGTTTAGACAAGAGAAATAAAAATAAGCTTTCATATGACAGCTCTATTTCCAATAGCCTTGGAATGGTGTAGGGAGACTTCCACATAGCACCAGTGAATAAAAAGTGATTTCCTATGGTGAATTCTGTGACTCAGGAATGAAAAGCAACAAGTTACTGAAACACTCAAGAGGAATGAATGTCAAAAACATTTTTCTATGCAAATACAGCCATGAAAGTAGACATATACAATTGCATTTTGTGAAGCTCTAAAAGTGCCAAAATGAATCTGGAGTGACAAGGCAGATTAGAAGGTTGTCTGAGCCCTAGGATAGTGTGTAGGGTATGTGGGGGTTGGGTGAGTGAAGTACTGGGCTGTTTTGACTGAGGGAAGGAATAAAAAAAAAAAAAGAAAGAAATGGAATTAAAATTGAAAAGGGATAAGAAAAAAAAAAGAGAATCTTATGGGATGATAGAATCATTCTGTTTTAATTGTCCTTGTGGTGGTTCCATGTCACATGCTTATTAACATTCATACTCTCTAATAAGTACACTGTATTGTAGTCTATGCAATTTATACCTCAATAAAACTGTATTTAAAAGAAAAGAAAAGAAAATGAAAGAAAGGTCCCTCCCCGAAGCCAAGGCCCAGAAACTGAGCTCCAACTCCTAGGAAGGCACACATTTGTGTAATCTCTTGAGATTGCAGAAGAAAGAGCAGCCGACTCAATAACAGATAGTCAGTGGGTGCCAAAGGCAGACACCAGACTCATCCTTTGCCCTGCACTTTCTTCTTCTATTCTCCTGTAATGAACCCCAGCACTTCTCTCATCTATAATCTGAGTTACAGAAGCCCCTGCTTAGACTGTGTAATCAGCACTCTCTCACTTCACAAGGCTGCTGGATCTTGCATCCCGGCCATGCTGTAGTCAGATGGAGGTGCTACCTACATCTCAGAAGAAATAACAACTATTCTTGCTGTCAATGCCAGTCGAAATTGTTCTTTAATATTTCTTCTTACAAACTTAATTCTTACATATATTAGCGGTCACTGACATTGAGCTTGGCTTCAATGATATGGCCTGAGTTTAACTATATTACTGGTTACATTTATACTATGCTATTTCCTGAAAATGGGAGTGTGTGGTGGGGAACAATTCCAGATTGGAATAAGATTTATGTACAATCAAGCAAATGACCTCAATATCATATTTTATTAAAATGGTTTAATTTGTCGATTGAATCAATCTTCACCTTCTAATAACCTTCTTTAAGTTTATAGAGATATCAAAATTGCTAAGGAAGTTCCCTTCTTTATTGCAGAATAAGGGTGGAATAAGCCAAATTTTGAAATATACCAGAACACTTTGTTCCTTTAGTAAGGGCTGTCCTCAGGGTTTTATCAAAGCCATCCTGACTTGTGAGAAAGGACTTCAAATGTCATCTAGCTCCAGCCTACTCTGCACAGGAAATGCAAAACACAAGTTCAGGCCACTTTTCATCCTGTTTCACCTAAGCATGTGTGTGCAACAAGGGGTTGGGACCAACGTATATATCGGTTTACAGCCATATCATTTGTTAAGAGAATATCGACCCCACTTTACCAACACAACATCAAAAACATATTGACAGTCTTTTCCAGTATTGGATACAAAGTGTCTAACTAATAAGCAAAGTACTAAGACATAACAAAAGTCAAAAAAAAAAAGCCACCAATGTTTAGGGGTATAAATTAAATATCAGGACAAGAATCTTTTTTTTTTTTTTGCTTTTTTTAAATAATTTATTTTTTATTTCTTCAAGTTACATCTCAATCACAATCCCCTCCCTACTCCCCCCTCCAGTCCCACCCTTCCACCCTCCTCCCCCTCAACCCCCCCATCCTCTTCCCTTTTTTTTTTTTTAGTTCAAGGTATTTCTTTTTTCCCCCAACAGCTCTCCCTTTCAGTCCAACAAATGGTTCTTTTTCTTATAACTATAAATACAATACAAAACAACAGAAAATTGAGCCGGGCGGTGGTGGCGCACGCCTTTAATCCCAGCACTTGAGAGGCAGAGGCAGGCGGATCTTTGTGAGTTCGAGGCCAGCCTGGTCTACAAAGTGAGTCCAGGACAGCCAGAGATATTCAGAGAAACCCTGTCTCGAAAAACCAAAAAAAAAAAAAAAAACAACAGAAATAAATAGGCCACAATTATGTGAGTTATATGGCTTAGCATACATTCCCAATGTCCAGTCCATATGTATTTGGCACCTGATTTTAACATTCTACTATCTACCCATCTCCATGAGTTTAAAGTTCTATATCTAACTCAGCTTTCATACTAACTTGCCTCACAATTTTAAAAATATCTTCTTAGATCCAGAACACACTCTTGATTCCTAAACAACTCAAAATTTAACTATGAGACTCTAGCTATCTATTCTTCAACCACCTCAGAGATCTGAGAGGGACAAATATATCTGATTATGTAGGAAGTGCAGGGCCTGCAGCTTCCAAAACTAAGAAATGACATACCAGTGGCTGCCTGGACAGTTCCCATTTTCTCTCCATACATTTGCTTATCTAAATATAAGGGATAGATAGGGCATCTTCAAAAACCTCAAGAGATCTGCAGAATAGGGCATTCAAAGATGTTTTCTTAATTTAAGATTTTTTGATATCGAGACATGTCAGCTCCTGACAGCACCCCCTATTCTACTCCAAGTAGAAGATGAGCATCGAAGAATCTCCAGTGGGAGATGATCGAATTGTTGTAAGCCTTTCTCTTGACAAGAAAAACCCCTTGCTTCAACTGTAGACAGACTTCTGTCCAAAAAGGACAAAACTTGGAAACAGGTAAGTCGACAGCCTAGCTCTGCCAAGACAGGGTAGGTAAGTCCTTCATAATTCCTGCTCTACAATCAATGTCTGTCAGAGAAACGGGGCCAAACGGCTGAAGATTGATGCTGTAATGTATGAAGAATTGAAGTCTCATTAACATGTCTTCCTACACATGAGCTGAACAAGAATAACCAATAGTTTTGTCAAAGTACCTGGGAAAAGCCTAGGAAGTCTCAACCCTACACAAAGAATTGTAGACAAATAAGGTATGCTGAAAGAGGGAGAAATAGTCTTCCCCAGGGAAGAGCACACCAATTGGTTTTCTAATACCAACTGATCAACTCTGAAAACATTCCTCCAAGTAACTAAACAGCCTTGACAGGTTATGTTTAGGAATGTATTTGTATATAACTATACATATGTGCATGTAATAACAATTAGTGAAAAATGCCACAAACTTGAAAGAGAGAAAGGAGGAGTAAATGGGACGGTTTGGAGGGAAAAAAAGGAAGAGTGAAATTTTGTAATTATGATATCAAAAATAAAAATGCAAAAATCCATTAAAGTTAATAAATTCAGTGACACTTAGCATTTAAAAAAATCAACATCAGGACTGCAGGGATCACTCCTTAGTACTATAGAGCACTTGCTACATCATCATGAAGAACAGAGTTCAGATCCTGGCATCCATGTCATGAGGGTCATAAACACCTGAATCTTCAGAGCTTTGAGTCCAATGCCTTCTTGTGGACTATTCTGAAAATTCAGAAAACACACATGCATTAAAATGAGAAACACACACACACAAGTGTGTTTATTGACATGAACACACATGTATAAAAACATTAACATACAAACACCAGCTATAGGTGATGGAAAGATGGCTTAGATTTAAGAGCACTAGGTGCTCTTCCAGAGGACCCAAGTTAGATGCCCGGCAACACATGATATTTCACAATTTTTCACAACTCTGGTTCCAGGGTATCCAATTCTCTCTTCTGTCTTCTGCCAGAAAAATTTTTAAATGCCATTTTAAAATATTTGAAAAGACAAGTGCTTTTCTATACAAAAGTAAGGAATACTCTAAATAGAAACATTATGAAAATAATCCATTTATAATAGCATCAGAAGAACAAAATATTTAGGAATAAACTTTACCAAGGAAGTCAAAGATCTTTTTTTTGAAAACTAAAGATCATTGTTGAATGAAATTGAAGACATAAATAAACTGGAAGTTTCCTATGCTCATTGTTCATAAGAATTGATATTAAAAAATTTACCTTATTGTGCAAAGCAATTCACTTATTAATCCCTTCAAAATACCAAATGCATATTTTGTTACATCAATAAATCCCCAAACTTGTATGGAACCACAAAAGAGCAAACTTAGGGGAAAACCAGACAAACCCTTGAAAGTATTAATATTAGTAGTAAGTATAATACTGGCATAAAAACCAGACACACAGAGCAATGGAATAACATAGTTTAGAAATAAGTCCAGGTATTTGTAGCTATCATACCTTTAGCAAAGGAACTAAAGATACAAAGTAGGGAAAAGCTAATGTTTTCAAGGGTTGATACTGGAGAAACTGAATAATCAAATGTGGAAAAATTAAGTAGGTCATTTTTTTTACACTACATGCAAAAATCAAGTCACTTTGGATTGAGGGGGTTAATATAAGGCTTAAAAATATTAGAAGTCAATGTAGGAGAAGGTATTGGCATTCACTTGGGCTATGAAACCAAAGCACAATCAACAAAGCAGAAGTACACTAGCAAATCTCTATTAGGCCACAGAGTTTCACAGTAAGAAGATACTTGAGCAACTCAAAATTTAACTATGAGACTCTAGCTATCTATTCTTCAACCACCTCAGAGACCTGAGAGGGATAAATATATCTGATTATATAGGAAGTGCAGGGCCTGCAGCTTCCAAAACTAAAGAATGACATACCAGTGGCTGCCTGGACAGTTCCCATTTTCTCTCCATACATTACAGCATCAATCTTCAATCATTTGGCCCCATTTCGCTGACAAACATTGATTGTAGAGCAGGAATTATGAAGGACTTACCTACCCTGTCTTGGCAGGGCTAGGCTGTCGACTTATCTGCTTCCAAGTTTTGTCCTTTTTGGACAGAAGCCTGTCTACAGTTCAAGCAAGTGGTTTTTCTTGCCAAGAGAACGGCTTACCACCAATTCAATCATCTCCCACTGGAGAGTCTTCAATGCTCATCTTCTACTTGGAGTAGAATAGGGTTAGTTTAGGAATCAAGAGGGTGTTCTGGATCTAAGAAGATATTTTTAAAATTATGAGGCAAGTTAGTATGAAAGCTGAGTTAGATATAGAACTTTAAACACATGGAGATGGTTAGATAGTAGAATGTTAAAGTCAGGTGCCAAATACATATGGACTGGACACTGGGAATGTATGCTAAGCCATATAACTCTTATAATTGTGGGATATTTATTTACTGTTGTTTTGTATTGTATTTATAGTTATAAGAAAAAGAACCAAGCCAGGCGGTGGTGGCGCACGCCTTTAATCCCAGCACTTGGGAGGCAGAGGCAGGCGGATCTTTGTGAGTTCGAGGCCAGCCTAGTCTACAAAGCGAGTCCAGGACAGCCAGAGATATTCAGAGAAACCCTGTCTCGAAAAACCAAAAAAAAAAAAAAAAAAGAAAAAGAACCATTTGTTGGACTGAAAGGGAGAGCTGTTGGGGGGAAAAAAGAAATACCTTAAACTAAAAAAAAAGAAGGGAAGAGGATGGAGGGGTTGAGGGGGAGGAGGGTGGAAGGGTGCGACTGGAAGGGGGAGTAGGGAGGGGATTGTGATTGAGATGTAACTTGAAGAAATAAAAAATAAATTATTAAAAAAAAAAGAAGATACTTGAGGATAAAAAAGCAATGACCAGACCAGGCATAGCGCTGCCTGCCGTAAACCCCAGCACTCAGGAAGCAAAGGCAGGCAGATCTCTGTGAGCTTAAGGCCAGTCTGGCCTACGTAGTCAGTTCCAGGACAGCCAGAGCTATATAGTGAGATCCTGTCAAGAAAAAAAAAAAAAAAGCAACAGTCTATGAAATTGTAGATGAGATTTGCTGATAAAGGGTCAATATTCCAAGCATGCCAGTACTTGATATCATATGATAACATGAAATGAAAACAACAAAATAAAGTTGACAGCAAACTCATTAGAGTAGGCACCTGAAATAAATCAGTCACAGATGAGCAAATACTGAGATCAACTTACGTGAGGTTTCTGAAGCAGTTAAATGCATGGAAGTGGAGAATGTCATAGTGGAAGGTTTGGAGAAATGAGACTTTTATCAGGTATAACGTTTCTGTTAGGCTGGAGAATATTCTATATGACACACAGCATGATGCCTACAGCTGGGAATATGATAACTGTGCCTTTTGCAATCTGTTGTCAAGATAGAAATCATTTAAAATACTGATATAATAAGTAAGCACAGTGAGAATGGCAAGTGAACAGAAGCAAACCTTGAGAATGGCTTCTCCCTAGGCCGTGTTGCTGGTGACAATGGATGCTTGCTTATGTCCAAACTCATCAAATGTGCGCTTGAGATACCTACAGTTCTTTTAAAAATTTTTTCGTTTTATTGTTTTTTTTATTTTATGATTTTCACAACATGCACCCTTCCCTCTCATCTCTGACCTCCCCTTAGACCCACCCTCCACCCTTGAAACTTTTCTCAACATAAAAAAAAAGTCAACTCATTGTAGAAGCTGTAGTGTGTCTCAGTGTGTCCCAGAATATGCCATTTTTGTACATACATTTTTGCTTGCAAATGTTCATTATAATGATTCCTTGGTCTGGTATGAGGCCTCTGGCTTTTTGTCAATACTGGAACCTCACAGGGATTCCTCTCAGATATAGTGTTGCTGTCCTGTGTCATGGAGATCCTGTAGTTTTGGGTCTGTGGAACTGACCTCTTCAGGCACTCCACCCATGGGGTATACAATGGTATGGGCTAACTCAAAGCCCTGGTTCTGAGCCTGCAACCCCCATCTAGGGCCAGTTCTACTGTGCTACCCAGGTAAGGTGCAAGGCCTGCTCTCCCAAATGCTTAGCACGTAAGGGAGAGGAACAATTCTCCTGATGTTATGAGTCTGTCAGGGCCAACTCTCCCACCTGCTACCATGTTTAAGACATCAGAGAGTGGAGGGGATGTCTCTCTCAACAATACCACTTCAAAGCAGACAGAAGACAGGGCTTGCTCACCCACAATCACTCCCTCAGGGCTGGGGCTGGTTCAACCACATACCCCACTTCCAGGGCCAACTTACACTGTTGCCTAAGAGAGGTACACAGCCTGCTCTCCTGAGTGCTGCAGCATGTGAGGGTCAGGGACAACTCTCCTGCTCTTGTGACCCCATTAAGACCAGATCACCTGTCTGCCACTGGTAGTGAAGGCAAAAGGGAGGGGAAGGGATCTCTAACCTACCAACACCACCTAAAAGCAGACAAAAGGCAGGGATGGCTCTCCCACACTCATTCCCTCAGGGAGGGTTCAACCACAACCCTCACATCCAAAGCTAGCTGTCCTGTGCTTCCCAGGCTAGGTGCAGGGCCTGCTCTCCTGAGCGCTGCAACATGTTAGGAGCAGGGACAGCTTTCCTGCTCTTGTGACCTTACTGGTGCCAGATCTTCTGTCCACCACTGGTGATGAGGGCAAAAGTGAGGGGATGGGTCTCTCCATCACCAACACCACTACAAAGTGGACAAAAAGATGGGCTGGCTCTCCTACACTCACTTCCTGGGGCTGGCTCACCCAGTGCCCCCACATCCAGGGTCAGGCAAGGTTCTTCTAGTCTCTGGCTTATTCCTTGTCCCAGACTCACATCTGATGCTTGCCTGCTGCTGGACTGGTCATCACAGGCTAGCTCCCTGTCCAGGCTCCATGGGACTGAACTGGTGTTGGTCTCTGGCTTGATTTTTTTTCCAAGAATGTTAGGCTACTATTCATTCAGAAGTTCATAGGTCAGAACACTGAATATAGACATAGCCTTTCTCCTCTCTGCCACCTTCTGATGACACAGCAGCCATATCTGCAACAGCTCTAGGGACACAGATACAAAGACAATTCTTTGTATTTCACTTTTACCTCAAAACCTATGAAATATAAAGGGATGTACTTTCATATTTTAAATGAGTTGTGATGTGGAGGAAATTAATATTTGTGGGAAGGTTTTGGTCATCAGACTATTCAGTGGTATCCTTGAGCAGACACAGATAAGTAATACAGAGAGACTTTTAGCCCTGAGATCAAGACCATCAAATGTTTGTCTGAGTGAATGGTAGAGAACAATGTAATCTTTGGTTTCAGTTCCCAGGTCCTCAGCATGGAGGTCCTTGAACTTTATATTCTGATGGCTCAGACTGAGTATCACTTTGAACTTATACATAATCATCTATTGCTGTAACGTTTTTGCACTGTGCATGAGTGGTGAGGATTTCTAGAGTGAGCACACTCTGCTGGGAAAATATTTCCTGCTTTCCATGACTTCTACTAACAAAAAAAGAACTCCTTTCAGTAGACCAAAGTCTCCCCTTAATTTTTATCATGGAATCATAAAACTTCTTTGGGGAGAGAATTTCATATTACTATAGATGGGTTGGTCATAATCAGTCTTCAAAGAAATATATCAAAGCATTCTTTTAAAATTTTTTGAAGGTTTATTTTTATTTGTGTGTGTGAATGTATATTTGTGGATGGGAGATAACAAAGGCACTACATCTGTTTGATGTAGGCGCTCAGATCTAAACTCAGGTTCTCTGCTAGAACAGCAAGCACTCTTAAACACTGGGTCAGCATAAAAGTTTAGTAAATGTATATTTAGGTGTTTTCTCCCATCTTTAAGGTTTTTTAAAAAATGACTTATTTTATTATTTTATGTGTCCAAGTGTTTTGCGTGAATATATGTATAAGCAGTAAGTGCATGCCTTGTGCCTGCAGAAGTCAGAATAGGGCACTTGATCCCCTAGACTGGCATTATAGTTGGTGGTGAGGCACTGTGTGTATGCTGAAAATCAAACTCTGGTCCTCTTCAAGAGCCACAAGTGTTCTTAACCACTGAGGCAACTCTTTAGTTCATACTTCATCATTGTTAATGGGAAAAAAATATCACACAACATACAGTTATTGCCACAGTTCACAGCTTCCATCCTGAACTGGGTCTTGAATATTACTTAGTATTTTTCCCCACACTGATATATATCTAACACTGCTCAGTGCACACAAAACACTTAACTGCCTTTTGTTATTTACCAGTGAGAAATGGTCTTTCATTTTAATCCTTTAATACTTTTCCTTTCCATATGTATGCAAAGTCTACTGGCTCTTAAAAAGACAAAACAAAACAAAACTCACTTTTGCTCCTTCCTCTCAAGGTTCTTCTTGACTACCACAAGTGGAGTTAAACATTTTCTTCTCTTGATAAATAGCATCATTTAAAAGTCTTCTGATAGCACCATAATTGATAAAGTTATTTTCTACCTGTCTGTACACTTGTGGAAGCTAACAATTCAGGAGAGTACTAGCTATGTTTCATTCAGCTATGCATCCCTTTAATTGAAACAATGCACTACTTGGTGTACACCAAGCAAGTGTAGTTGTACTGTACTGGGAAAGATATCCCTTTTGTTAGCTGAGAAACTTTCGTTAGGGAAACCATATGTAAACCATTTATTATTGGTTTATTATTTAGAGTTGTGTTTTATTTTTCTTTCCATGCTTTGGACAGTTCAGTTTTGGTTAGTCAGGTCATTTTTAGAATTACAAATTCTGAGAGAGAAGAGGTTCCATTCTTCTAGAGTTGGTGAGGTAGGGTGATGCTTTTCTGAAATGACTACTAGTTTTCTTTTTCTGATTACAAAGGTTGCCTATAATAGAAGAAAAATAAAAAAAATGACAAGAAATAAAGAAATGCCTGGGATTAATAACAAGATACAAACCATGTGGGTAATTCCATCTTCTCCTAACAGACAAAAATCCCAAATCTCATGAAGGAAACACTCTATTCTCAGAGTAGTCATAGGATAATTCCAGGAATGAACATGGAGATTTGGTGATTTCCCTGGCCTCAGACACTGATCAGAAGGAAGAGGGGAGAGATTGTTGTCTTCCTACTTGGAGCAAGCCTTCTCTTCATCTTTAGGAACATTAAGAATGAGTGAAACTAATTTACAGATACATAACCTTTCATACTTCCAACATGTTATGAATGAAAGTAATCAAAGGTACTACTTTAGCAGTTTTCCAAAATACCATACTTTACCACCTATTAATCCTAGTAAACAACAAGTCTCTTGAACTTTTCTCTTGTTTAATTAGGTTTGCACCCTTTGAGCAAATAAGAGATATTTAAAAGCAAAGACCAATCAATCACTCTAGGAGAGAATGGCTATTAAAATGTGATAGAAACTGACAGTTCAGTTTTGAGTCAAAGGAGATAAACAGAACAGTGTAATAGAACATGATAGAGTAGCCTAGGATAAAGTGGACTAAGCCAAGAGAATTGGTAACGGGCGTGGGAAGATGGCTCAATGAAAAAGTGTTTTGTGTGTAAGCACAAGGACATGAGTTTGTATTTCTAACACCTTTGTGAAACACATGGGAAGTGGGGAGGGTATTGACCTTGGCCATTCTGACTGAGGTGAAATGAAATCTCAAAGAAGTTTTAATTTGCATTTCCCTGATGGCTTAAGATGTTGAACATTTAAAAATGGTTTCTCAGTCATCATTTGTGTTTTATTTTTTCAGAACTCTCTGTTCTGGAAGGTTCTGGAAGTATTTTTAATTCACTTATTTAGTGTGAGTGTGTGTGTGTGTGTGTGTGTGTGTGTGTGTGTGTGTGTGTGTCTTTAGTTCTTCATATATTTTAGATACTAACCCTCTATCAGACGTATAATTAGTAACGATATTTCCCCATTCTATAAACTGCTGCTTTGCCCCAATGATATTGTTCTTCTCCGTACGGAAGCTTTTAGGCTTCATCAGGTCCCACTTATTAACTGTTGATCTTAGTGCCTGGGCTATCACTGGATGGCCTATTCAGAAAAATTTCTTGTGCCAATGAGTTCAAGGCTATTTCGCACTTTGTTTTCTATAAGATTCAGGTTATCTGACCTTATGTTGAAGTTCTTGATACATTTAGAATTGAGTCTTGTGCAGGGTGATACATATGGATCTATTTGCATTCTTCTACATACACACATCCAATTTGACCAGCACTATTTGCTGAAGATACTGACTTCTCTTCAGTGTGTATTTTTGCTTACTTATCAAAAATCAGGTGTCCACAGGTATGCAGATTTATGCTTGGTTCTTCAATTTTATTCATTGATCAATATGTCTGTTTTTATTCCAGTATAATACTGTTTTTATTATTATAGTCTCATTTATTCACCTTGAAATCTGGGATGGTGATAACCCCAGCATCTCTTTTATTATTTGGGATTGCTCTAGCTATCATGGGGTTTTTGTGTTTCTATATGAAGTTGAAGATTATTTTTCAACTTCTATGAAGAACTGAATTTTGATGGGGATAACAGTGAATCTGTAGATTGTTTGTGGTAGGATGGCCACTTTTACTATATCAATCTGGCTGATCCATGAGCGGGGAAGACATTTCCATTTTCTGGTGCCTATACAACAAATGATAGCACATACGAGTGAAGATTCAAAGTAATGGTAACACTATTCATTGCTGGTAGGACTATAAACTGGTAAAGATGCTAAGAAAATCATTATGGATGTTCCTCATAATCTGAAAATCGATCTGCCACAATATCCAGCTATACCACTCTTGGGTATATACTCAAAGGATCCTACATCTTCCTGCAAAGATGCATGCTCACTCATATTTATTGCTTCTATATTTACAGCAGCCAGAAAATAGAAACAGGTTAGCTGTTCATCAACTGTTTACAGATAATGAAGATGTGGTATCTTTATACAAAAATATTTTTCAGCTGCTAAGAAAAATGAAATTAATAAATTTTCAGGTAAATAGATGGAACTGAAATCAATCAACCAGAGTGAGGTAACCCAGACCTTAGGTGTTAAGCTTTAGATATATGCATGTCTATCCAAATAACCAAATAACCACAGAGGTTAGGTAGCTTATAAGAGGGCAGTGGGGAGTAAAGAATCTTCCATGTAATGGAAAAATGGGATAGAGTATTTTAAAAAATTAAGGGGAAACTATAATAGGAGGTTTAAATGGGGAGGAGAATGGAAGGGCAAGGTAGAAGAGGGAATGTGAGGAAGAACAACTAATACTAAAGGCCCTTTCACAGGTATAAGAACCCATGCAACTGTAGAAGAATACACACACACACACACACACACACACACACACACGTTATATATGTACACACATACACAAATGAGAGTACTTTAAATGGACTTGTCATATAACTGAGGGTACAATGCTGCAACTACACATATATGCCATCAAGCAAAGCCTCAAGTTCCAGGAATGGGTTACATCTTGTTCAGTCATTGACCAGAAGGGTCACATAGACTTGACTCTCAAACATCATAGGTTATAGCCTAGGCTGTTGGTTATTCTTCATAACCTGATACTGATGTTTAATTGCTGAGGAAACATTTACTTATGTTGTTGAACATGGAGAAATTAAGTTGTTGCTCAGCTAAAAATTTTTTCTACTGACTAACATTCATAGTGCTGGAAGGTGCTCTACACACTACTGGAGGAGAAAAATAATCATCAATATCGTCCGAGTACAAACTGTGCATCCTACAATAGGGACCTGTCTGCAAGATATAGCAGTGCAACAGTGGCATAAATATTATGAGAGTATATAGTCACTTTATATTTGAATTTTAGGTCAACTCCATGAGATGAAACCTATATTTTAAACTGCTAAAATGGTCAAGAACTTGGGCTTAGATAACCCACTGGCCTAGGGGAAATCTAATACTATTATTTAGCTAAAGGGATATAGGGAAAAAAATGACTCCTGATGACAAATTTGCTGTACCCAGGAAAAGGCATCACTCAACCTTCACCACAGAGGCTTCTTCTTGAAGCATATGGTAACTAACACTGAACAATGTGCAGAGAATGAGCAGTAGTTCAGGAGAGGGATCCAGAAACCACAGTTTAGTTTCAGTTGCATTCACACAGAGCTATGCTTCAGTGTAGCATAATGTTAAGGAGTCAGTTGGTTATACAAGTCTGAGGTTCAAGGAAGATGTCTTTGAAAGACAGAACAATTAATGCCATGGTTTGATTTAATACAGATCAGTAAGTAAGATATGAAAAAATCCCCTGTGTTGACTTTATGTTATTTGATGACAGTTGAATATTACAGTGTTTCATGCCAAGTTGTTTGTCATGGGTTTCAAAACTTCTCCTTTCTTCTATTTACCTCCAGTGCTCTTATTGACTGGGATTGTACAAGATGGGTTTCTTTACATGAAGTCAGAGGCATCATTTCAAGAAAAGGAGATGTATTACATCTAAATATAATATGTAAATCAAAAATAAATAAGAATAATATCTAAAGGTAGAATTTTGTTGCAAGAGTTTTTTAACCTTTTTTGTTAACTTTAACTCTTAGACATGGCAAACTTAGCAGTGAGTCCTTCTCTTCAGCTCTGTTGACTTTACACCCACAATGCCAACTGTTCCTTTGTTGCATTTTTCTTCATTGTTTATTTTTTTTTACTGATTTTTTTCTGAAATAAAAATCTTTTAAAACCAAAGTTTTCCCCTTCATGTCTATTTATAGTGTTCCTTGACAGCTCTAGGGGTTTAATGATAGCTTTGTAAAATAAATGTTTCAGATGTAACAGTAGTTTTAAAAACACTGCTTTAAATATAGTTGTAAAGCTTCAAACTTTTAGGACTTTAAGAAGATGAAATGATTTCATTTAAAAATCTACAGAATTGGGCAGTGAGATGGCTCAGAGGGTAAATTTGCTTGCTGCAAAGTCTGATAGCCTGTGATCCCAGGAAGATACATGATGGAAAAGAGAACCAAACCCTCTAAACACACACACGTATACACACACACACACACACACACACACACGCACGCACGCACGCACGCACATGCACGCAGGCTGGCACTCAAACACGCAGGTACACAAACACAAGCATGGAGGAAGGGCATAATAAATAAGGGCAATAAAAAGGAACTCCACTAAAAAAGAAATCCAACATCTACTATCTATATTGGAAAGAAATGTGTATTCCGAAAGTAGTTTTGGCATATAGTATTCATCCTTCCACAGTATGATTCTACTTATCTTTACAATGAAAGAACCATGTGTGTATTTCTAGCAGGAGTCCATTTTATGAGATGCTTTGACTAGGTTCTCTGTTTTATGAGGTGCTTTATACTAGGTTCTCTGTTTTATGAGGTGCTTTGTGTTAGGTACTTCAGCATTGTGGTTGAGTAGCTGACATATTGTGTTTATTTGTTGCTGATTCTTGATTTCATTTTTCTGAACATAAAATAATTCACTGCTTTCTTCTTCTTTTTAACTGAGCATGAAAACCTTATAGCTTTCCACTGAATGTAACAGCTACCTGAGTCCTTTGTTTTCAGGTGCTACAAGGTATCATGGTTTCCCAGGCAGGTAGAATTTTAATAATTGCTTCCGCAATGTTTCCGAGAACATTCTCACAGCTCAGTAATATCACAGGCTCCTACACATTCCTTCCTTTCATTGAATTAATTAAGATTATCTCTGTATGAAAGTGGAAGAGAAAAGACACAATCTTACTGAATAGCAAGGAAACTTAACCCTAAGTAAACAATAACCAGGAGCAGTAACTGTAAATTTTATTTGTGGAAGATCTACAGAGCATCTTTTGACATGCTCACACCATTTCTTTTGAGACTTGGCTCCTCGGCTCCTCATGGCAAGTGCTTATCACCATCACTTCTGTTTACATAGCAGCAATTCTTTTTGAGTAAAGTTTTATTCTAATTCTAAGCATTTAAGTACAAACCAAATTGAAATTCCTCAGTAATTTACCATCATATGACACCTTAACCTGACATAAATGAGTGTGCAAATAAGGGTCCAAATTCAAGTTCCAGTTTTATCTCCAGACCCTTGACTTTATTTACTGCATGTGTGATCAGACTGAGCTACCCGTTCCAACTTTAGATCATTGTTTATTTGCCATTTCTGTGGTTCAAGTGTATCCAGTTATAGCATAAGAACCTGATGCAGCCTACATGAGCTTCCTTTCCTTTTTTGTTGGTAAAATTATTTTCATCTTAAATGTTCATGACCATGTAAAAGTCTATAGATTTCCAGAGAAGCAGAATACTATTCTTTTCTTATAGTTAGGAGTCTAGGAAGTCATAGATGCCTTATGAGTAAATGAAATCTTAAAGAAACCTAATTCTGCCTCCCAGTTCATACCTCGGCAGTTATTGATAAATGGGGAATTTCACAAACTATTTAATAAACCCACAAGTACGATTTTTTGAATTGTTACTGCATGGTCAGCTCTGTAACTACAAATTTAGGAAACACAGATATAAGACATAACTATTGTCCATTTGGTTTTTATTTCATTGTAAGATACTTAATGGAAAATTCATTCATTCTCAATTTAAAGTAAACTGAGGGCCCAATTTATTCCAGAAACTTGGAAAGAGCCTTGAGTTTCAGAAAAGGGAGTCCATCTGCAAGGAATGCAAAAATGTAATCCCTCCCTCCACTGTCCCCTGCCAAAAGATTTTACAATTATGAAAACTTAAATAACCCTTTCAGTTCTGTTTGAAGAATGGATTTTCATACTACAGTAGTCATCAGAGGTGTTGCCATGACATTAGTTGTTGCATATAATGGATGTCTGTTGTCACAACAGCATTACACAGCAAACACTTCACCTCAATAGATTAAAAAACCTACCAAATTCTTCTCCCAAATTAGTGAATAATTTGGTTTTATAGATCTTGGTGGGCCTTACTAATAGGTCTGTGGCTTGCTTTCAGTTGATGAGATCATTCTACTATTACTACCTGGCCTTGCTTACTAGTCTGGATTCTCAGCTGGGATAAATGACTACACTGAGCCTATTGTCTTCCTGGGAATATTGACGCATTCTCAAAGCAGAGGCAGAAGAGTAAAATAAAGAGACAGAAATATTTAAGTGTGTGTGTGTGTGTGTGTGTGTGTGTGTGTGTGTGTGTGTGTTTCTTTTCTTTGAATCAACTTTATCTTTAGGCAAAAGTTGGCCAAGCCTCCCAACAGAATATATGCTAACACACATAAACATAGAAACACATGAAAGGCACCACATACTATCATGATCTTCCCTGATAAAGTTACTAGTCACTGAGAAGTGGGTTCTAAGTAAACTAAACAAATCTCTTATGGTAAATAATTCTACTACTTCACATGGAGTAAATCTCAAGGTGTGGCATAACTTTTAGGAAATTCTCAAAACTTACTTTAAGAATTACTGGGGTTAGTGAAGATCTTTTTTTCCAATCTGTAGGCTGCCATTTTGTTTTATTGACAGTGTCCTTTGCCTGGCAGAAGCTTTTCAGTTTCATGAGGTCCTAGATCTTCACTAACCCCACATCCAAAAGAGAGCTAATATCCAAAATATATAGAGAACTCAGGAAATTAAACATGAACAAACCAAATAATCCATTGAAAAAATGAGGTCCCAATCTAAACCGAGAATTCACTATAGAGGAATATCTAATGGCTGAGAAGCACTTGAAGAAATGGTCAATGTCCCTAGTTATAAGGGAAATAAAAATCAAAACCACTATGAGATTTCATCTTGTATCTGTCAGAATGGCTAAGATCAAAATTTCAAGTGACTGCACATGCTGGCTAGGATGTGGAGAAAGGGGAATGCTCCTCCACTGCAGGTGGGAGTGCCAACTTGTACAACAGCTTTGGAAATCAATCTGGCACTTTCTCAGAAAATTGGAAATAGTTCTAACTCAAGACCCAGCTATACCACTCCTGGGCATATACCCAAAATATGTTTCACCAAATCACAAGGACATTTCCTCAACTATATTCATAGCAGCTTTATTTGTAAAAGTCAGGAACTGGAAACAACCCAGATCCTCCTCAACTGAGGAATGGATAAAGAAATTATGGTACATTTACATAATGGAATACTTCTCAGCTATAAGAAGCAAGGACTCATGAATTTTGGAGACAAATGATTAGAACCATAAAAGATCATCCCGAGGGGGTAATACAGACCCAGAAGGACACACAAGGTATATATTCACTCATAAGTGGATATTAGCCAGTATGTACAGGATCACCATGCTACAATTCACAGACCCAAAGAAACTAAGTAACAAGGAGGACTCAAGGGATGATGCTTGAATCCCTCTAAATAGGAGAAGTAAAATAGACATCAGAAGTAGATGAAGACAGGGAATTGGACAGAATAGCATAACTGTCCTCTGAGAGGTTTTATTCAGCAGATAATGAAAACAGAGGCAGAGAGCCACAGCCAAACATTAGGCGAAACTCAGGGAGTCTTGTGGAAGAATTAGGAGAAGGTTCGAGGGAGCTAGAGGAGTCAAGGACATCACAAGAAGATGTACATGGCCAATTAACTCAGGCAGAAGGGGGCTCATAGAGACTGAAGCACCAACCAAGAACTTGCATGGATTGTTCCTAGGCCCACTACACATATGAAGCTGATGGGCTGCTTGGCACTCAAATGGATCCCCTAACAATTAGAGTGGGGACTATCTCTGACTTGGTCTCTGTTGCCTCCCTCTGGATCCCATTTTCCTAGCAGAACTGTCTTGTCTTGCCTCAGTGCACTTAGTCCTGATGGGATTTGATATGCAAGTACCTGGTGGGAGTTGGGTACTGGGGAAAATGAGTGGGAGGGTGGGACTGAAAGGAGGGGAGGGATGGCTGTTGTAATTGAAATGTAAAATAAATGAATACATAAATAAAAAAAATTACTGGAACTTTCCACTGTGTGCCTGGGCATCAGAAATTCTCACTGCAGGGATTTTCAGATGATTGGCTTGTATGTTTTTACTGTGATGTATTTCCTACTTATCTAGCTTAATTACACACACCACTGTAATATCTGATTTTTTTTTTTTAAGATGGTGTATGGTGGTTAGTACTCTGCTTTGTATAAAATGATCCAATCCAGGCCAAATTAAGTTATATAAAGGCAGGTTTATTAGATACTGAGAGGGGAGAGAAACAGCATGCACATGCATAGAGAAGAGAGAGAGAGAGGGATAGAGAGGAGGGGGAAAAAGCAGAGAGGGGAGAGAAGAGAATGAGAGAGAGAGAGAATCCCCAAGATGTAGGGGTTAAATTGGCAAAGGCTTGTGGGGGTGGGGCACTCTGAAACTGAGGCATGCTGGGAGAACCTGGAGATCAGGCAGACCTAACAAAAGGCACTAGTTAGTTCCATCCAAATATGTATTTTACCTATAAAACTTGGTGCAAGCCCTGTGTCCTTTATAGCCTGGCATTGCTGTACAAGCAACTTCACTCTAACTCCTTCTGCCCTTCTGCGTTTTAATGTAAGTGCACTCAGGGGTGCCTGCTGTCCTGTCATGTTCTCTAGGTATTATAAAAGATTAGAATTCTTACTCATCAAAAACTTTTGCTTCTAATTTGTGTTGCTGTTGTAGTTTTAACATCCTCAGAGAACTTAGGACATTATAGAGAGCATGCTGGTGCTGTTAGCTCGCTGATTAACTGAGTCTCTACTTTTTCATTGGATATGTACTTGTTATAAATACACGGAAAAGAGTCTCTGTAGGTTGGCTGAGGGTGGAGTTCTATGTCGTGAGGCATGGAAAAGAGAGGAGATGTATTACAGAAACCCATGAAGGTGGCTGTGTCTGCGAGCCAAACGCTCTGTTTCAATGGTCTGTCTACCAAAGAGTAATTTCCAGTCAAGTCACGTACTGACATTTGAAAGAAAGAGAACATGTCATGTGACAGTTGGGAGCTCTAACACTTTGGGGGAATAGCAGAGGAGAAATTTACAAGTACTAATGCTTTGTTTTAGTTGTACAGCCTGTGTGTACTAGGAGTTGGGGGAGTGATGCTCCTCCGTGATTGACTCATCTGGTGAACCTGTCTGCTCTCGGAGGGGCTCTTGAGATGGCAGGAAGGCAGAAAGGAGAACAGAGGTTAATAAAAAGGAACAGAGCAAAAGTCAAAACGTACAATAAGATGTGGAATAAAACATTTTGTCACTGTCTTGAAGCTAATTTACGGTGGCAGAAGAGAGGTATCCATAGTAAAGACCACATTTACCTTATTTGGGTTCCCTGTAGTTCTAATAGGAAAACAGACATATCTTGATTCCCGTTTCATTTGTTTTGGCATTACAAAGTGCGTGTGCGTGTGCGTGTGCGTGTGCGTGTGTGTGTGTGTGTGTGTATGTGTGTGTGTGAATACAAAAGAAACTGAGGAATTTTCATAGAAGCAATTAAAAACATTTTCAGCTTTGATTTACTACTTTGCAATATTTTAGTTTTCAATCAGACACTTCAGTACTGTATAAAAATAGTAAACCAATTTCCTAACTAAAAATGTAATTTAAAAGCTAAATATCTTCAAATTATATTTAGGATAAATCAGGATTAACTTTATCTTGTAAGTCTTTAAAAATGTTTACAAATTATGAAGATATTTTGATCTGATGTCATTAAATGATTTTTTTAAGGTAAGAAAAGTATTTTTATACTAATATAAAACTCAGTGTTACAAAAAGTATATTCAGTGCTAATATTTTTCTTTATGTTTACATATGAAGTGAAACTAGATTTTTGAAAAAGCAGGCAACGTCTGAATTAATGACACTAGTCCCAAGGAAATCATACGGTCATTTCAGGTTTGGACTGATATGAAGTAACTCCAAGAATTTTGGACTCTGCAATTTGAAGGACTCTGACCCAAGGGTATTATAATGTTTGAGCAGATCTTCTTGAATTATGGAAAGTGTTATTTGAACCCAAACTATGGGAAGTAAGACAAAAAAACCTTTCTAATTTGTAAAGGCCAAGTAAATAAGACTCTATCAATCCTTGGACTAGCAATGGTGAGTAACAAGCCTTTTGATATCATTCATTTTTATCCTGTTGATATTCTTTCTTGTAACTAAAACTGAAAGACCCGGGGGAGGGAAGTACCTCGCCCGACACTCAGGATATCACGGCCTCCCCAAAACTCGCAAGAGACCATCTTGATGCAATCACAAGAGGTTTATTTCGGGGGGAAAAAGGGGGAAAGGGGGGGGCTCAGTGCACTGAGGGACGCCACTCGTATCCCACGCAGGGCTAGGAGTCGCGACCATGATTTGGGGGAGAGTCCAACATTTTATGGGGGAGCACCACAGATTAAGGGGGTGGGGGAAATTACAGGTGGGAAGTACTAGCCCAGCCCATCGTTTACCATAACCCAAGGGGGAGGGGAAATACAGCTGGAATGTACCAGCCCAGCCCATTAGTTAACCAGCGGGAAACATCCTACATCTGTTTGTCTCAGGAATGAATCTAATCTTGTTTTGTTATCTACTTTGTGGTCAGCCAGTTCCTGAAGCCCTGGGGGCCCAATTGACCTTCATTCTTGGTTCCACCCTGTTTATGGTCAGCTAAGTTCCGGGAATCACCTGGCAGCTAGCCTGGCTCTACTGCTGACTTAAGGGGTCTTTTAATAATTTTTATTCCCTTCAAAACTGTTTTTTTTTCCGAGTACAGCCATAAACTGGAGAATAACACTGGATGCTTTGTTCTTCTCTCATAGTATTCTACCAACAGCCAAGAGACAAAATAAGTTTTATTTCAAGATCTATCTTTAAAAAATATCTCTTCAATGATACAAGTTTCAAAATATTGTGTTGGAAATCACTAAGAAAATTAATGCATCCTGCTTTAGAAATTATAAAACATAATGTGCGAATTAAACAGGTAGAGAGATACATTCCTCTGTAAACTCAGCCTCTGAGCTGACGCTAAACAGCTGATGCTAAACAGGTATGCCATTTCACTGGTGAGGAAGGCAAGCATTTCACAGATAGAATCCCTCCTGGCTATTTTGTAAGCCTAATACAATTCTCTCTGTTTTCTTGACATTTGCTTTTGACACCCCAGCCAGTTGCCTGTCTTGTTTAGTATCCCCGTGGAGTAAATCTACAGGGAGAATGAGGGGAAAAAGAAGTCCAGTTGTTAGGTTCTGGCCAATAAAGGTGACCTACATTCCTCCATTCAATTGTTAGGACTATAAACCTGGAGTGGGTCGCTGTAGGTCCTTGCTGGAGACACAGAACTTTTCCACAAGAGAGGAATTTTCAAGAGATATTGGAAATAGTTTTTTTTTTTTTTTAACTGAAAGAAGTCATCTCTGGAGGGAGAGAGAGAAAGGGAGAGAGTAAAGGAGACTGGGGGAAGGGGAGAGAGAGAGAGAGAGAGAGAGAGAGAGAGAGAGAGAGAGAGAGAGGGGGGGAGGGGGAGAGACCTTGCTTTAGAGAGCTTTAGAAGTAAAGCATAAACTACCTCCCGCGCACTTTAGATTCTCAAGTCTGCAGGTAAACAAGGCAGCAGGGAGCATTTCCACACTGTGTGAGAAGATAGGCAAGCCAGGGGATATTGCCACTTGTTACAGCACTTGACATTAATTAAACTAGTTTTAAATAAAGAAGGTGTTAGGATATTTTTTTCCATTGCATGCAATATTTACATTAATTATACCAAATGCTGATTTAATAAAACTAAGTCATCTATTCTCTTAATAAATTCGTTCTTTTTGGAAACTAACAGGATATGTTTGCAAAGGATTTCTGTATGGCTTTTCTTTGTGCAAGCAAGATTAAAATGCCTTGCTAGAGAGGCCTTCCTTTCCACCTTACATACTGCTTCTGTTTTCTTTCCCCTGTGGAATCATTAGTGAGTGAGCCGCCTCTGCAGCAGTGGGGATAAGGAGTGATCTTTTTGGTTCTCACAGCTTGTGGCCTAGATGTTTTTCTTGGGGATAAATCTCTGACCAAAGGCTACTTCCTGCTTCATATTGGTCCCCTGCATCTGTTGATTTCCAATGCCAGTAATGATGAGCCTACTATGATGAGGTTATAATGAATGTCCTTTTCAGAACTCGTGCGTCTTCATGTTCCCTTGCCCAACCAGTCACAATCATCTCTTCCAGGCACTTACATCTCCCCAGGGGTCCTGTGCACAGGGATCTAGAAGGCTATTCCCTGCACTCTATGTTTTCCCACAGTTCCACAGGCCTTTACTTATACATTTGTGGATGGCATTATTTTATCAATGCTTTCTCCTGTTAGAATATGAACCTCTGAGGAATATATATCAGTTTTGGTTCCCTGGTATATCTCAGGGTCTCTCATTGATCTCAGAGAGCCTGAAATAGTAAGATAAATCAACGTTTGGGATAAATTGGTTGCAAATAAATACATTAACTATTTTTACTGTTTTCACTATTATTTGCCTCTTTAATTGGCCTATTGATGATGGGTGGCCAAGCCTAGCATGTTAGGGATGTCGTGGCCTTGGCTTTGATCCTGATGACTCCAGTAACACTCCCATCTATCGTTTGGTCCTCACCCCAATAGCTGAATTCAATAACTAGGACAGGAAAATTGTAGCTGGAAGAATTTTTTATCCCAAGAGTAGGATGTAGCAATACAGAGCATATCGGAGTAGGTTTATAGCTGAGAGAAAAACTCTAATAAATGGCACAGGAGGCAAGACGCAGAATGAAGCCTCCTCTTTAATCAGCTCCCAAGGGTAATGTAGTTTTTGGTAAAACATATATGAATGGAAAAAGAAAAGAAGTAAAAAAAGAAAAGACAAGGAAACATGACTGGTCCAAGGTATTGTGGAAGAGAAAGTTTATTGTAGATGTGTGAGAGCAGATTCAGAGGCAGAGACAGCTGGGAGAGTCCAGAGTGCTCATGACCCTGAGGTGGGCCATGTGGGGAGGGGACGGTGGAGGAGAGTGGGAGGCAGCTGCAGCAGCCAGTAGGCCCAAATGCACATAGAGCTCGGGTAATCAAAATCAAAATGGTTTATTTAAGGAAGAGCTGGGCCTTCCTCTGGGCTGGAGAATTCAAGGATAGTGGGTGGGGTATACCAACCAGGAGTGCTCTTTAACAAGTAGGGACTGAGGGATGCAGGGAAAACCTGGAGGGGAGGGGCTAGGTCCTCTTTGATATGTTAAACGGGTTTGAAACCTAACAAAATACAACATAGTAACCTTTATTTAGATGATAATTCAATGTAATATGAACTTTTATATTAGCTGCTTGAAATAGAATAGCCTACTTGATGGTTTCTTGTGAAACAGTTTGTTACTCTTTGGGCAAGCAAAATCATTAAATTACCTCATGTTGAAATACCCCAGCAAAGAGATACTTCTGGAATTTAACAAAAAAACATGCTTTCATCCAATCAATACAAAGGAGAGTTAGCCGATAATTCAGTATAAGAGCAAGTATTTAAACTGGAGAATATTGTGAGTTCGAGGCCAGCCTGGTCTACAAAGCGAGTCCAGGACAGCCAGAGATATTCAGAGAAACCCTGTCTCGAAAAACAAAACAAAAAAAAAAAACAAAAACAAAAACAAAAATAAACTGGAGAATAACCATCTAAGACTTAATGTTAAAACTGTACAAGCTTTAAAAGACACAATTCGTTACTTTGTTGGGTATCTATCATGGTGCTAAACACTCTATTGACTATTGACAAGTGATAGGATAAGGAGGAGAGATAAGTCAATCTCTTTTGCTGTATTACTTAATCATTCCAAGACTTCGTAGATAGCCTGTTTCTTATTTATTTATTTACTTACTATTTTCCCCTTTTATTGAAAATAGATTCTTTTCTCAGGCAATATATCCTGATTACAGCTTCCCCTCCTGCTACTCCTTCCAATTCCGCCTCATCTCTCTTCCCATCAAGATCTACTCCCTTTTTGTTTCTCACTGGAAAAGAAAACAGGTTTCTAAGAGATAACAACCAAACATGACAACATAAAATATAAGATAAAGACAAAACCTTCACATTGAAGTTGGACAAAAAAACAAAACAAAACAAACAAACAAAAAACAAAAAGAAAAGAGTCCAAGAAAAGACAAAAGAATCAGAGATCTACTCATCAACACACTCAGGATTCCCATTAAAATACTATACTGAAAGCTATAATATGTATACACGTTGGGGTCCAAAAAATCAAAACAATCCAAGCAGTCACAATAGCCCAGCAAAGCAAGATCATTACTTGAATTAGGCAGCAAAACCTGACCAGTCAGGGACAACGGCACAGACGTGGCAGTTCACTTTGAGTGTTCATAAGGATTTAAGCAGATGATAAAGTCTTATTGTACTCAGGCTGCTACTGATGTGGATCAGTGCCTCAGAACAGACTCAGGAGCTGAACTATGACCCCAAAGAGAAATTGTACTAGTCAATTTAAGTCATGATAGGTAATACATTTACGACTTGTATGCCCCAGTTTAGATAATTGGTAACATCCCTCTTTCCATTCTTTAATGTTAACAGACAAATGTGAAACACCCAAAGAAGCAAGATAGGAGTTGGTTCCATGGCCTGGAAACATAACTCAGTTTTGACCCTGCTAGGAAGATGGACACTGTTCCTGAGTTGACTGGATTCAGGCAACTATCTCCTAACATGCAGAGGATCCAGTACAGCCCTATGCAGGCGGCCCTGTGCATGCTGTCTCCATCTCCGTGAGCCCATAGGATCTTTCCTAAGTTGATTCAGATGGTCTTGTTTTCCGGGTGTCCTCCATCCCCTCTGGCTCTTAAAGTCTTTCTGCCTCCTCTTCTTCAGGGTTCCCTGAGCTCTGGGAGGAGAGATTTGATAGAAACATCCAGTTTAGAGCTGTGTGTTTCAAGGTTTCTCTCTGTGCAATATCAGGTTGTGGACATCTGTATTACTTCTCATCTGCTCCAGAAGGAAGCTTCTCTGATGATGGATAGCTTGTTTCTTATCCCATCTTCCTTCTATCATGAACACACATGTGTGTGCATCTCACACAAGTATGCACATTCACACTCAAAGTCTATTCCCCACATTTCTCTACCTTGTTTTGTGTTCTACTAGGGAGATATGTGGAAATGTTACTACTGCTAAGGCATAAATTCTGGTGTGCCCAAAAGTCCCATGTTGGAACTTAATCCCCGATGCAGAAGTGTTAAGATGGGGGGTTTGGTAAACTATTGGGTCATTGATGGTATTCGTGTCCTTATAAAAGAGATTCATGGGACCATACTACCCCTTATATCATGTGACGAGCTTATACCACAGTCCACTTGGGGAAGTAGGAGACAGCTTGGAGGAATAGTTCCATCTTACAACCTTGTGTGTTTCCAGGATCAAACTCAGGTTACAAGCTTAGTGTGGAATGCCTTTACACTCCGAACTGTACTGCTGGTCCTTTGATTCACTTTAAGGGAGTGATCAAGAGGTGTCTCTTTGTGAAAGACTGAGAAGTCTCCTAATAACATTGAGGTTCACTACTGTGGATGACTTCTCCCTCAGCTCCTTTTAGTGTTTGTTTTTGTTTTTTTTTTTTTCCTTTATGAAAGAACTACCTTCCTTCCTAGAAACTTTACTTATAAGACTTAGATCATGAAGAAATTGCACAATGACTGAAGAATAGAAAGCATTAAAATTGAGAAAAGTGTCCCTTTTTCTTGTTCTTTCCTATACTATGTCTATGTCCCATTTTTCTCAAGTCTGTTCACTCCTATATAGGAGAGAAAGAAGGATACAGAAAAGCAAAAGAGAGAAGTCCCTGGGTCTAACCTCCAAAACCCATTTAACAGCTTGTAGTCTTTTCCCCTAAATAAAAAAATTTTCTATTATCTATCAAATAACCAAAGTGGGGGGAACACCCTCCCCACCTTCTGGGGATGGGACGTTGTTCTCTTAAAATGACTTCCTGCTGATTTGGGACGTAGTAAACCTGTTTGGGGCCCAAATAAGAATGGAAAAATGGTTAAAAATGTTAATAGAATCATTTGATGTTCAGTCCTTTTGTGCCTAGCTATTTAGATGTCCTAAGAAGTTCATAGACAGAAGCTGATCTTCAGAGCTTTACTGAAGATCTGGCTGGAGTAGTCTGTGGAGCTGAACGATCTTAGCGATTTTGAGTTGTGGTTGTAGACTTTTGAGGAAACTGCTATTGAAGAAGTCTGCAAGGCTGGATCATCTGGACCACTCGTCTTCTCTGGTGTCTGATCTGTTTTCTGCTGAGGTTTCCGCTGTCCAGTTGTCCCTGGATTCCTTGAATGGATGCTTTAAATCTCCTGGAAAGATAAGAACAGAGCCCTGCCCTAATCCTAACTCTGGGACAATTACCTTTTTTTGGGGGGGGGGGCGGGGGTCAGGTCTCTGAGGTGGTTGAAGAACAGATAGCTAGAGTCTCATAGTTAAATTTTGAGTTGTTTAGGAATTAAGAGGGTGTTCTGGATCTAAGAAGATTTTTTTAAAATTATGAGGCAAGTTAGTATGAAAGCTGAGTTAGATATAGAACTTTAAACTCATGGAGATGGTTAGATAGGAGAATGTTAAAGTCAGGTGCCAAATACATATGGACTGGACATTGGGAATGTATGCTAAGCCATATAACTCTTATAATTGTGGCCTATTTATTTCTGTTGTTTTGTATTGTATTTATAGTTATAAGAAAAAGAACCATTTTTTGGACTGAAAGGGAAAGCTGTTGGGGGGGAAAAGAAATAAAAAAAAGAAGGGAAGAGGATGAGGGGTTGAGGGGAGGAGGGTGGAAGGGTGGGACTAGAGGGGGGAGTAGGGAGGGGATTGTGATTGAGATGTAACTTGAAGAAATAAAAAAGAAATTATTAAAAAATTGAGAAAAGTGGAAAGACTAAGAAAGAGGACATATGGCTATAGAGAAATGTTTAATTATATTCAATACCAGTCAATTACAGCAAGGATGAATTATAGTATGAATGAAGGCAAAGAGTCAGAGTGAATAATTGTTTTATGGTAAGTTTGCCATAAAGGGCCACAAAAGCCTTCTCCAAACATTTCTCTTCTTGAGGTTAAATGATAAAACCATGGGCTTGTTGGGTCAACACATTATTTAAATACCTAATCTGGATCATATTTCATGGGAATGGTTCTAAATACATAATTGGCTCAATACAGATATCAACTTACTTTTTAAAATTTCTTAGTCTGAGATAGAAATAGGGTCAGATGGAGGTAGAGTTGACGTAACTTACTGTTACATTTTCATAGTATTTTGGCCTGTGTCTATTTTTCTGGACTTGATGATTCTGTCTTAATGTGATAATTTTGTGTGGAAATCACTAATAGTATAAAAATACAGCTAAATACATTGTATGAATTTTAGTAGGGAATATGAATGGTAGACCCAAAAGGGTCATTAAAAGTAACAAAACTAGAACAGGTCTTCTGAATTACAGGTACAATTCAGTTTTCACATTGTTTTCTTATAGTTTAGACATCATTTTATGTCATCAGTCTCTAAAAAAAGTCTTCTCAAAATAGTTTAGAAATTTCTCAAGTACAGTCTACTTATGTTTTGTCAACAAGTCCTTGTGGTTGGTTCATAACATCAGACAAGTAAATAGTTCCTCCTTTCCTCTGATCTTATCTTGGAGCTCAAAGTGGTCATTGCTTTGAGGTAAAGCTGCTGCTCTCTTCAAAGGTCCCATTTAAAGGTAATGCTATTGCTGCTGATGCTCATAACATTGCCTTTGCCTGCCATGGGTGTATGGGATCTACCATTGCATCTATGCCTATACACAGAATACTACCCCTGGTAGCTCTAAAAGCTACCGGACTAATGCTAGATGGCTACTGCAAGGATGACATTTTACTATAGAGTCCCTCTTCTCAAACTCAAGAATGAGCTCAAGGACCCAGGGTGGGAATATTCTGAAGATGTTTCTAAGTTGTACTGAAAATCCTCCTCCCACTTAGTCTTTGTCTTTGACAAGAGGTATTCCTGGCCTCTTATATTTGTCTTGTGATAAAAGGAATTTGATAGCAGTTGTGAGTATGGCTTTATACTCACCGTTGGTGTTGGTCAGATGCCTGTGTTAAGATGTGGATTAAGCTTATTAACTCTTTTCTTTAAAAAGTATTATTTACTTCTAGAACATAGTTTCCTCCCTCCTCCCCTCCTGGCCCCTCCCTTACTCTCTCCTTCCCTCTCTCTCTCCTTCCCTCCCTCCCTCCCTCCATCCCTCCCTCCCTCCATCCCTCCCTCCCTAATTGTTCCTCTACTTGGTAATCAAGTTGCTAAGAGACAAGCAACATTTGCTTATCTAAATATAAGAGATAGATAGGGCATCTTCAAAAACCTCAAGAGATCTGCAGAATATGGCATTCAAAGATGTTTTCTTAACTTAAGATTTTTTGATATCAAGACATGTCAGCTCCTGACAGCACCCCCTATTCTACTCCAAGTAGAAGATGAGCATCGAAGAATCTCTAGTGGGAGATGGTTGAATTGGTGGTAAGCCTTTCTCTTGGCAAGAAAAACCCCTTGCTTCAACTGTAGACAGACTGCTGTCCAAAAAGGACAAAACTTGGAAGCAGGTAAGTCGACAGCCTAGCTCTGCCAAGACAGGGTAGGTAAGTCCTTCATAATTCCTGCTCTACAATCAATGTCTGTCAGAGAAATGGGGCCAAACGGCTGAAGATTGATGCTGTAATGTATGGAGAGAAAATGGGAACTGTCCAGGCAGCCATTCCTTAGTTTTGGAAGCTGCAGACCCTGCACTTCCTATATAATCAGATATATTTATCCCTCTCAGGTCTCCGAGGTGGTTGAAGAATAGATAGCTAGAGTCTCATAATGACATTTTGAGTTGTTTAGGAATCAAGAGGGTGTTCTGGATCTTAGAAGATGTTTTTAAAATTGTGATGAAAGGTAGGATGAAAGTTGAGTTGGATATAGAACTTTAAACTCATGGAGATGGTTAGATAGTAGAATGTTAAAGTCAGGTGCCAAATACATACGGACTAGACAATGGGAATGTATACTAAGCCATATAACTCTCATAATTGTGGCCTATTTATTTCTGTTGTTTTGTATTGTATTTATAGTTATAAGAAAAAGAACCATTTGTTGGACTGAAAGGGAAAGCTGTTGGGGGGAAAAAGAAATACCTTAAACTAAGAAAAAAAAGGGTAGTGGATGGGGGGTTGAGGGGAAGGAGGGTGGAAGGATAGGATTGGAGGGGGTAGTAGGGAGGAGGTTGTGATTGAGATGTAACTTGAAGAAATAAAAAATAAATTATTAAAAAAAAAGATTTGGATTAAAAGTGTCTGGGCCAGGAAATATCTCAGCAGGAAAATTAGCTGCTGTGCTGAGGACCTAAGTTTGAATCCCCAGAACCCATATAAGGCTAGATGTGATATCAAGCATCTGCAATCCCAAGGTTAATTCAGGAAGAAGTGAGGCAAAGACTGCTGAAACTGAAGGGCCAGCTCACTGGGGTATTTGATGGTGAACAGTAGACAGTCTTTCAAACACAGTGGAAGGCAAGGACTGACATCTGAGTTTGTTCCTCCACCACATACATATAAATACCTGAACATATGACAGGGACATATACACATATGCACACCCACAGACAATGATGTTTTTAAAGATCTCTCCAAGATACCAAAGCCCCGTTATCTATTTGTAAAATGAGCAGTGTGATAGTTGTGAAAATTATGTGAAGGACTTAATAAGAATTTATTAGAATAGGTGTTTCCTATATATATAGATTTAATTAATGACTAAAATAACACATAGACAGAAGAGGAAGAATAGAAGAGTTTTGCCAAGATTATCAATTATTGCTTCAATTACATGGTAGAAATTGCATTTAAATTTTTTTTATTCTGCCCACATATATTTCATCCTGACCACGGTTTCTCTTCTCTGATCACCTCCAAATCCCTCCCTTCCCCCCCTCCACGACCAGATCCACTCTTTCTCTATTTCTCTTCAGAATAGGGCGGGCCTCCCAAGGGTGTCAACCAAATGTGGCATATCATGTTGCAATAAGACTTGGCAGCTCCTCTCATGTTAAGGCTGGACAAGGCAGCCCAGTAGCAGGAAAAGGGTCCCCTAAGTAGGCAAAAGAGTCAGAGATAGCCCCGGCTCCCACTCTTAGGAGTTCCACAAGAAGGTCAGCATGTATAGCCATCATACATATGCAGAAGGCTTAGGTTGGATCCATGCAGGCTCGCTGATTGTCTATTCAGTCTCTGTGAACCCCTATGAGCTCAGGTTAGTTGATTCTGTGCGTTTTCTTGTGGTGGTGTCCTTGTCCCCTTCCAGCTCGTAGAATCCTTCTTCCTCCTCTTCTACAGGATTCCCTGAGTTCCACCTAATGTTTGCCTGTGGGTCTCTGCATCTGTTCCCACGAGTTGCTGGATGAAGCCTCTCGGATGATGATCATGCTAGGCTCTGTCTACTAGTATAGCAGAGTTATCGCTAGGAATCATAGAAATTAAATATTATCTACAAAACCTAGATTTAGAACTGTGATTACCCAAAGCAAACTTGAATCCTCACGTTATTTTCTGAATCTCCATTGGATATTTACATATTTTGCTTTATATTTGTACAGAGTCTTTGAAATGAGGATATTAATTCATGCTCCCTGTGTTGTTCAGATAGGTAGCTTTTAATATATCCTACATTTGCTTTTTGACATCATATTTTGCTTTGCCAAGAACCTTGGGTTTGCCTGTCTCCTGAAGTAGCCTGAGCTCAAAGAAACTGCTAGATATCTTAGTACAGCCAACTTTAGGCCTTGCAAGCTTGAGGGTAAAACTTGAACCAGCAAGTCAGAATAAGAGCCCAGGTATGCATGCTCACTGGAGGGAGGAAAGTGATGTAATTCTATCTCAATTAAAAGCATATTAAAAAATAATTACAATATTATTTTTAAAAAGAGTAGGACCTGTCTGGGGGAATACTGCCATTCTTCCAGATTGAAATAATCTAATTTGGTATCCTACTTATTTTTGTCTCCAACAGAAATCTGTTAATACCTGTTAATATGAAGAATCTGCACAATTCGTTATGGAACTCTCTCCTCTAAGCACAATGTGGAGATGCTTTATGGATCAGGATTGCTGATGTTCCCTTAGAGAAGGGGATGGGTGGTGAGGATGGTCATTACCTCTCCACCTGGCATTCTGGTTACTCCCCACTTCTGCATACTCAGTTTCTCAGCTGCATGTGATTCTGTTCATGGACATGTTTAGGGGGTGAAAGGCTAGCTAAGGGGAGACTCCGTGAATGCAGCTGTGGGCAGATGTTTCCCATGCTGGGGTGAGAAGCTTCCATGATGCAGCCTTTTAGAGTCACCCAATATGCCTATAAGTAACCACTCTTCAATGTTCCTGTAGGTTGGCTGAACAAATCCATTGGCTCATCAAGCTAGACCAGGGTGCCTCATGTGTTCCATCACAGTGGCAATGACATAGGCTGCACTGACCAGAAAGTAAGGCACAGCTGGTTGTAGAATTAGATGGAAAAAAACTCCAGTGTATTGAGGACATAAATCACAGGTGTGGACTAGGTATTGATAATGCATCAATTTGCTTCCTAATAAATAAAAATGCAGGGAGGTAATGGAGTGTGTTTTGTCTTGAGAGCATTTCATAAAAATGGTCCAATCTATCATTATTTAAAAGCCAATTAATTTTCAACACCTTAAGTAGGAATTGTAATTATGCCAAGATTGGCAGATGGGGGAAAAAGAAACTAGGGAGAGAATCAAAAGAGAATTGCAAATCTGCTAGTCTTATATTAAGTGGATATTTACTGTTCAATTTAAATAACATAAAAGAACACTGTATTGGATTAATTTTCACAATGACACCACTACAAATACTGTTGTGTCATTGGTCTTTTCAGACTAATTTACTTCTTTATTCTTTAATTCATTTGTTCAATTCAACTTCTTAAAAAAACTGTTTTGAGAATTGTGTAGATCCTGCAAATACAAGCCTGGATATGACACAATAGTAGTTCTTTTTTCCCCCATTAATTAATTAACTAATCAATTAATTAATTAACTTTATATCCCCATTGGAGTTTCCCCTCCTTGTTCTTCTCCCAGTCTCTCTCTCACACCTATCCTAGTCCCACTCCTTCCTCTCTGTCTCCTCAGAAAAAGGGAGGCCTCCCATGGATTTTAAACCTGCCTTGGCATATCAAGTTGCAATAGGACTAGGCACATCTGTTGAGTCTAGACAAGGCAGCCCAGTTAAGGGAAAGGGATCGAAAGGCAGAGCATAGAGTCAGAGACAGCCCCTGCTCTAGTTGTTAGGAGTCTCACATAAAGATCGAGCGGCACATCTGTTACCTATGTGTAGGAAGCCTAGGTCAGTCCCATGCATGCTCTTCGTTAGTGGTTCAGTCTGTGTGAGGCCCTGCGGGCCCCGGTTAGTTGATTCTGTAGATTTGTTTTCTTATGGTATCCTTGAACTCTCTGGCTCCTTCAATCCTTCCTCCCCATCTTCCATAAGGTTTCCCAAGCCCTTCCTAATGTTTGACTGAGGGTCTCTGCATCTGTTTCTATCAGTTGCTGGGTGAAGCCTCTCAGAGGATAGTTATGCTAGGTGCCTGTCTGCAAGTACAGCAGAATATGACTAATAGTGTTAGGAGTTGGCTCTCTCTCATGGGATAGGTCTTAAATTGGGCCAGTCATTGGTTGGCCATTCCCTCAATTTCTACTCTATCTTTATTCCTGCACCTGTTGTAGGCAGGACAAATTTTGGGTTGAAGGTTTTGTGGATGGGTTGGTATCCCCATCCCTCCATTTGAAGTCTTGCCTGGTTATAGGAGGTGGCCATTTCAGGTTCCATATCCCCTGTTTCTATAAATCTCAGCTAAGGTCACCCTCATAGATTCCTGGGAGTTTCCCTTGACCTAGATTTCTAGCTTGTCCCAGAGATGCATCCTCACCTCTGATTTCCTCATTAGTAGTTTTTAAGGAATTTGTGGCTACCTAAAGAAAGAAGCATTCGAGCAAACAATGGCAAAATAGCTTTATAGATACTATGAAATAAAGAAGAAGCATGCTTTCAAGTTGAGTTAGTATGAGAAAGACAGATGCTTACTTCATAAGCAGAACACTGGAGACTCAGAGAAAGCTGGACAGTACATGATACAACCATGCAAATCCAGGAGTCATTCTAGAATGGAAAGTGAGCCTATTGTGCACAGAAAATTTTTTGTTTGTTTCTTTTGAGGGAGGGGTCTCTAGTAACTTTTTAAGTAATAAAGTATAGTAAGATACAAAAAGTAACACATTGAAATTGTATAAAACAGAATGAAAACAGCCCAAGATAAAACACAGGAATCCTAGACCCACTTGTTTACAAGTCAGGAATCCCATAAAAATGTACTAAACAAGAAGCTACAATAGGAAGACCTGGTACAGGGTCCCTATGGGTACTGTGCATGCTGCCTTAGTCTCCAAGTTCATTTGAGTTCTGATCATGTTGATTTAGAGGGCTTTGTTTTCTTGGTGACCTCTATCCCCTTAGAGTCTTACACTCTTTCCAACTCCTCTTTTGGAGAATTCCCTAAGCACTGAAGGGAGGAATTTGATGGAGACATCCTAATTAGGACTGAGTGTTCCAAGGTCTTTCACTCTCTGCATAATGTCTGTCTGGGGATCTCTCTATTTGTTACTGTCTTCTGCAGGAGGATGATTTTCTGATGAAGGCAGAGCAAGACACTGATTTATGAGTATAGCAGTATGTCATTAGGAATATATATATATATATATATATATATATATTCAGTAGTATGTGGTTTTACTCTGGGATCGTGGGCTTCCTAGTCTCAGGTTCTTGATTACCCAGTGTCACATATGGGTTCCATCTCATGGAGTGTGGAGTGAGCTTTAAGTCTAGTCAGATATTGGTTAGTTATCCCCACAAGTTTTGTGGAACCATTGCCTTAACATATATCTTGCCAGCAGAAAATCATTGTAGAGCAAAAGTTTGGTAGATGAGTTGGTGTTTAAGTTTCTGTTTTGGTAGCTTCCTGTTTGAAAAACATTTGAACGTAAGGCTAAAGGCTTACATGTAGGCACCTGGACTTCTCCATATTCAATGAATTGTCCAAGTGTTTTCTTCAGTAATGGGAATTTGCTGCCAGTTTTGTAAGGAGTAAACTAATCCTGGCACTGGAAATTTCATTTGATGACAAGAGATGTCCATTTGAGGCCCTGTCTCTGCCATTATTTGATGATTTTATTTAGATCACTTTCATATATGTATATGTTTTATGAAGCTTCTACTTTATTGGTTTCCATACTATCCTTTAAGTAGCCTTTAATTTTAGCTATCTGTCTCTGTATTCTCTTCCTTATCTTCCACTTCTAAACCCCTCCCACTTATTCCTCCCATTAAAGTCACCCCAAACCATTCATAACTGTCTATTCTAATTCCCTTTCCTAAGGAGATCTATTTGTTCCTCTTAGACCTTTACTCTACACCTAACCTATGTGGTTCTACAGATTTTAGCTTGGTTATCATTTACTTAACAGCTAATAATCTATTCTAAACTTCTAGTTTTGGTTGGGTTCCAGCTTAACAGATTTTGGGTTTGAGGGATTGATAAGAGCTAGGCTACCAAATCACAGCAGGGGGTCAAATGTTTTCTGGGTGCCTGTTAGTGGACCTAAGTTGGATCAAACTAAATGAACATTCAGATTTTATTTCTTATACTGCTACATTGAGAACAATATAAGCTTCTTGGGTATATGTTCACTTACACTCACTAATGAAGGATGAATGGTATTTAACAGAGAACAGTGTTCGACGATTTTAGATTGAAGAAACAGTACAAGAACTCTTAAGGAAACACAGAAAGTTCCCAGGGATGTAATGTAGATTGAAGATGTTGAAGAGATATGAAGTTAGGAAGTACATAGAAACATGGCAGCATGGGATTAAACACTGAGATGGAACACCAACAGGGCTCTTGTTTAAATTATTATTTTTGAGAAATTAATGCTCAAAGTTGAGATTAAAACTTAGAAGTCTATGCTGTTAGAAGCCTCTCTTGGTACCTTGCTTTGAGAAATTGATGCCAGGGAGAGTAAGCTGTTAAAAGGACTTCCATAGGGGAATCAAATAATCAAATTTGTATTTTAAGGCTAGAGATGTGGTCTAGTAGCAGAGTGCTTGTCTAGCATATACAGCCCTGAATCTAATCTCCAGTATTAAAATAAGTTTTTAGTTTAAAAGTACTTCAGTATAATTGTGGAGGATGGATTTGGAGCTGGGTCACAGACTGGAAGTGATGACTTAAGACTAAAACATGTTTTTTCAGGAAGGAAGAAGGAAATTTTGAGGTAGAGAGTTTGAGATTGACTTAACTAGAGTCCTCTCATTAAGTGACAGTAGGCAGTTAGGATTACTCTGTAGCTTTTGACCTGAAACATAAAGCAGTTCTGAAAGAGGAGACCATCCCCATTCCTGCTTAGTGTCCCTGGAGAAATAATTCATTGCTTATGACTTAGCTGAATGTTTGAATTGTGCACAGCAGAGTTAGTGGCTCACAATGAACCAAAACTGTACTGTGAGGTAAAAAGGAAATATTCCTGTTGGGTTGCAGAGATCATAACCAGCAAAACATCTGGTTGGCTCATAAGACACAGAAATAAGCCAGGCCTGTGCACATCTTTAATCCCAGCACTTGGCAGGCAGGAGCAGGTGGAACTCCGAGTACAAGGCCAGCTTGGTCTACAGAGTGAGTTACAGAACAGCTAAAGTTACAAAGAGAAGCCCTGTCTTGAAAAACCAAAAAACCAAACCAAACCAAACCAAAACAAAACAAATAAAACCCCCAAGAAATAATGACTTTATATAATAGTCATTATTATATAATTATATAATGATATAATTATAATAAGCAATGGGAAAAAACTGGACTCTTAAAAGTCTTTCAAAGAAGAATTGATAATACTTGTGACCTCTTAGGTATAGTTAATTGGGGAGGTGAAAGATGAAATTAATATTAAATAAGATTGGGAGGAAAATTGGAGTTCATTGTGCACTGCTATAATTGATAAGAAGGACAGGTTGATAGATAGGATATGGGAAGCTTACTTATAAACACAATGAAATGCAGGAGACAGTCAGATAGTCCTACAAGAGAATGAATTCTCAATGGACGATTGAAGCTAATCCAGTGGAACTCAGGCAAGAGCCCTCAGTATACTCTGAGCTGGTTCACCCCTCACTCCTCTTGTGGTTTCAGAATGAGAAACTGTATTAACTTCTGTTGTTGCAGTGACCACTTAGTTATTGGTTTATTGGAGGACATTGCTCTATTTAATGCTGTAAACCCTGCTTCTCTCTGTTCTGTGGCTTATTGATGAAGTAAAAGAAAAGTGTAGTATACTAATCAAGAATGCAAAAATTTTGAAAGTGAATCATTTCTTTTATAGAGAAGAGCTGCAACTCAAAGTTCTTATTTTTCTGTTGTATTCTGTCAGTAGCAGTAACTGAATAACTGTCTCCATAAAGATATGTGAGTTTAGATGAGCCCTGTAGGATAAAGTGTTGCTTCAAACCTATAGGGGATAAACTTTAGATCATTTCCGGCTTTTCCTCTTTCAAGTTAAAGGATATCCAGGAAGAGTTAGCTATGCAGAAGTCATTTGGAGTATATTTATATAAGGATAAGATGCAGTTCTAACCACTTCTAATTTAGTTTTTAGTCATGTTTTCTCTAACTCCCAAGTTGAAAGTTTTATCCTATCTAGATGAAAACGGTAAGATATGCTGCCAGGATCTCCTGGCTGGTAATGAAACTTAAGGGCAACAGTTACACGAAAGGCTATTTTATTGTTCTCTTGCATTTTATTTATGTATTTTTCCAAGAGGAATCTTAGAGCACTCTCAAGTCAGTGAAACATTTACAGTGCAAAGGCACATTGGTACTTTAGGTTTTCCACTGATAAAATCTTCTCCAGTAAATACCAATTATTCTTCTCAGACCATTTTGAGAGAAATGTAAATCTGTTTCATGTCTGTTTCAAAAGTAGATTCTACCAATTTATTTCAGGTGAAATTAGGGCTTTCAGACCCGGAACCTCTGTGGTACTATATCTTCAGTGATTTCACACAACTCACCGGTGGAAAGTCAATTGACTGAGTCAATTAAAATAAATTATTGTTGTTTTTGGTCAGGAATGTCTATGAGTCAGATATGAGAGAGCTTTCTATTGTCCATGCAATTGTCACCTGCTGACATGTTGGCATGATATTGCAGTGGGAGTTCTATCTACTAATCAGGACTTTGGTTCCCTATCTAAATTTATGGGCTGTGTGAGATTGTACTCACCTTTGTGAAGTACAGTGATGTTGCTAAGGCTAGCATTTAAATGAACTCACTCCATTTCATATGGAAGGAATTGATTCTTTTTCTTTTCAGCTTTTGTATGCAGTTCAGCACAAACCCCTAATTTCATGAGAAAGCAACTACAAGAATACTCTACTTTCATTTCTTATGATTGACAGTGCGTGCCACTCTCACACATGCACATCCACTTGTACATTACTGCTTCACATCTTTAACAGTGTCAGCGCTACAGCTGGGAATAGGTGCTGCAGGTGTTTCCCGCATTTCCCCGCAGACTTCCTCACTGGGTGATTACTAATGTGCACTCCAGCATTAAACATTAATGCATTATTATTCATAATAACTTTGATGTGTTGTCAGTGACTGTCAAGTAGATAAAATAATGGTGAAGAGTATTTGGTATAAAATAGCATGTTGGTAGTTCTGTCTTTGAGCTGTGATTGAGTTAATGGTACAGTTATGAATTCAAATTGCAGTACTTAAGGTTTGTAAGAAGACAGTAAGGCTTGTAACTATTCAGATACTGATGAAACTTAAACAGTGATCAAACTATGCAGACACTGATCAAAAATACACTTTACATATTAACAAAATTAAATATAGGAATAAAATTTATAGAAAGTTAGTTACCCAGGTATTTGCTGATTAGAAATAAATATTTTAATTGAAATATTTTTGTTTTCCTGGACATAAGCTGCTATGAAGTAAAAAAGATAATAGAAAAGATAAATTTAAGATGATTAATTTTGTCCTCTTAGGGCCAATGGAAGATCTTTATGAATTGTAAAATCCCTAAAATTTTTCCCATAATTTTTTTTGTGTGTAAAAATGGTTTTCTGGTTTGGCTAACTTTTTATCCATCCTCAAAACTATTTAAATCCTAAAGAGATTGACAGATACTGAATTGGTTATATAACCTCTTCCATGGGCTACAAGGAATGACTCCATATTTTTCTCAATGAATATCTAAATATTAATCTATTTAGTTTGAACAATTATTGCTAGAATTTTGTTGGATAACATGGTGTCAAGATAACTCACAGTCTACCTTTCCAATTTTATCTGCCATTTCTTATATACTTACTGTTCTGTTTAGAGCATTTACTATAAAAGTCTTATGGATCTTTTGATTTCATACAGAAATACATGGCCCACTTATCCATGTCAATGACTCTATTCACAGCAATTTCAGCATCACAGTTTTTATTTTATATACTCTTTTCTCTAAAATCTTTTTTCATACAGTATATTTTGACCATGGCTTTAGTCCTCTCCTAATTCTTCCTACCTCCCTACCCACCCAACTTTATATCCTTAACTTTCTCTTTCTTTAAAAACAAACAAACAAACAACAAAATAAAACAAAGATAACATCTGCAAGAACAGGCATCAAAATAAACAATCAAAGACTGGTAAACTTTGGAAATCAATCTGGTGATATCTCAGAAAACTTGGAATAATTCTACGTCAAGACCCAGTCATACCACTTCTGGGTATACATCCAAATGATTCCTCACCAAATCACAAGAAAGTTTACTCATCTATGTTCATAGCAGCCTTATTTGTAATAGCTACAAACTGGAAACAACCCAGATGTCCCTCAACCAAAGAATGGATTAAAAAAAAAACTGTGGTACATCTACACAATGGAATACTACTCAGCCATCAGAAACAAGGAAATCATGCAATTTGCAGCCAAATGGATGGAACTAGAAAAGCTCATCCTGAGTGAGTTAACCCAGACCCAGAAAGGTACACATGGCATATACTCATCTATAATTGGATTTTAGATATATAGTACAGGATAACTGTCCTACAATCAACAGACCCAAAGGAACAGGAACCTACCATAACTTTCCTAGGAGAAACTTCACCCATCAGTGGATCAAAACAGATGCCTAGACACACAGCCAAACATTAGGTGGATCTCTGGAAGTCCTGTATAAGAGAAGGAAGAGGAATAGAGAACCTGGAGGGGTCAAGATTAACACATGAAAATCAATAGAAAAAATCAAGCTAGGCCCTTAGAGGTTTACAGAGACTGAAACACTAACCAAAAAAGAAAAAAGCATACTTAGACTAGACCTAACCCCTCATACATATGTAGATGATAGGCAACTTGGTCTTCATACAGATCCTTAGAAAGTGGAGGGGGCAGTCTCTGTTATGGACTCTGTTGCCTCTTAGCGGGACACTTTACCCTAACTGAGCTGTCATATCGGACCCCAAAGAAAGAGGAAGCTCTTAGCTCTCATGTGACTGATGAACTGAGGGGGATTGATATGTGGGGGCCCCCCTCACCTGAGGAGAATAGTAGGAAGGACAGGAGGAAAATGGTGGGAGGGTAGGATGGGGAGGGAAGAAAGGACAGGGCTGTGATTGAGATGTCACTTGAATAAGTAAATAAATGTTGGGAAAAAAAGACCAGTAATTCAAAAAAAAAAAAAAAGGACAATAGAAGCCAAAATGAAATAAATAAGAGTTCTAAAAAAATACTCTCGAGAGCCTGTTTTGTGTTGGCCAGCTACTCATGGGAATTGGGCCTGCCCTGAAGTGTTGTTGATATACAAAGTGAGATGCCATTGGAAAAAAATGGAATTTTCCTTTCTATTCAGTTTTAGATAGCTTCTTATTTAAGGGTGGGAACCACGTCTGCTTCCCACTCTCAGTGACCATAGCCTGTCTGACTTGAACCTGTGTAAGACTTGGGTGTATGGCCATAAAATTCCTATGTTTATCAGTCCTGTTGTGTCTGGAAGACAGTGTTTTCTTGGAGTAATCCATCACCTCCGTTTCTTAATCTTATCACTTCCTATTCTGTATAGATTCTTGATCCTCGAGGGAAAGAGTTTGGTGAAAAAGAAATCATGTTGATAACTGAATGCTTTAAAATATCTCACTCTCTGCACATTGTCTAGTTGTTGAAACCGAACTTTTAAGTTATTATTTAACACTTATTTATTTATTA
>CAJQZJ010000306.1:1432693-1462585 GCA_907164525.1 Lophiomys imhausi | reverse complement strand
TATTCACTAAATCTAACTTATATTAACCTATCAGCCCCTTCAAGTTGTTCTACATATTAATTTCCATCCAGCATAAAGAACCTTCTCTCATATGAGCTGAGTGAGGCACTGATCTATGCATCAAGCAGTGTGTCCTTAGGAATCATTTTATTGCTATGTTTCCTTTAGTAGAAAAATAATATAAGGTTTTTCCGTAGGCTCAAGTTCTTGATCACTTTAACAGTATTGGATATGAGTTCAATCTCATGGAATGGACCTTAAAATTTACTAGAAAGTAGTTTGTTACTCCCTTATCATTTGTGCCACTAGTATACCAGTACATCGTACAGTCTGGCTGCTATTGTTTGTTTCATGATTTGTAGCTCCCAACAGTATAAACAATGCAATGTCCAATGTGTTGGATCAACTCACAATTTTCTGGGTTCCTCAAAGGGCCTTGGGTCACTTCTTTGGCTCCACCCTCTCCAACACACACAGCTTATCTTCTAGGTTCTAGCTGGCTCCATTCCCTGCTGCTGCTTTTCTTGGTGGCCATTCCATAGTACTGGCATCTCCAAAATCTGAGATCTTCTGCTGCAACTGGTCTGCACTTTCACTAATAGCCTCTCATAGGTTTTCTTCCTGGTGCCAAATCATAACTTCTTTTCCTGAACCCTTAAATCCTGGGCTTTTAATACCACTGAGGCTGAACCTTCACCAATTGCCTATGGTGGCCTGTCACAGTGCCAAGCCTTAGCTGCTTTCCTCGACCCCTTCACGCTTTAAAAAGTAGTACCACTTGGGTGACTCTTACACTACCAAGTTCACTTGCCAGTGTGAGGTACACCCTTGACTGCTTCTGCAACACAGCTTCTGTGTGCTAACCTTGAGCAAACACTTCCCAGATTTTACCTCAGTGATGCTTTTTTTTTCTTAATCACAGCTGATAATTCAACCCCAGCAGACCAAACTCCATTGTCCCAGAAAAGTTTTACTTTATTGGTTCTGTTCTTTTGTTAACAATAGATGATTTTTTTCAGCTCCAGTTCAGTATGAAAAGACGTCAGGATACTAACTCAAGCAGGTTGGAAACCTGGAGGCAGCAACTGATGCAGAAGTCATGGAAGAACACTGTCTACTTGCCTGCTCCTCATGGTGTGTTCAGTCGGCTTTCTTATAGAATACAAGAACATCTCAAGATGGCATCTCCATGGTTGGGCCCTCCGGTATCAATCACTAATTAAGAAAATACTTCATAGGCTTTCCTATAAGGAAATGATCTTATGAAGGTGTTTTCTCAATTGAAGTTCTCTCCTTTCAGATATCTCTAGCTTGTGTCAAGTTGACATAAAACTAGCCAGCATAACATATAAGGGAAAACATGCAAATTTGTCTTTTTGTTTCTAAATTACATCATTCAAAAATTTTTTTCTGGTGCCATTTTACCCATGAATTCCATGAGTTTAATTTTTTACGAGCTGGATAATATTCAATTCTATAAATGTACCACATTTTCATTAGCTACCCATAAGTTGATCGAGGCTGTTTCCAATTTCTGGCTATTAAGGATAGAGCAGCAATTAAAATAGATGAGCAAGTATTTCTTTAGTAGGATGTAGAGTCCTTTGGGCATATGTCCAAGAGTAGTACAGCTGGATCTTGAGGGAAATCTATTTCTAGCTTCCTGAGGAACCGTCACACTGATTTCCATTGTGGCTCTACAAGTTTGCATTCCCTCCATCAGTGAATAAATATTCCCTTTTCTGCACATCCTTTTCAGCATGAGCTATCATTTATTTTATTGATCTTGGCCATCTAGGTAAGATGAAATTTCAAAGTTGCTTTAATTCTCATTTCCTTTATGGGTAAGGATGATGAACATTTTAAAAGTATTTCTCTGCCATTTGCATTTTATCTTTTGAGAACTATTTGCTTAACTGTGTACCCCATTTTTAAATTAGGTCGTCTGTTTTGTTTAACTTCAACTTTTAAAATTCTTTATATATATATTAATATTATATCAGAGGTATAACTAATAACAATCCTTCTCCTATCTTTCATCCCCCAATTTGCCTGAATGATGGCATCCTTTTCTGTGTAGAAGTTTTCAGTTTCATGAGTTTCCATTTATTAGTGCCTTAGTGCTTGTACTAATGGTGTTCTGTTTAGAGAGTCCATTCCTGTGCCAATGAGTTCAAGCCAATTCTCCACTTTCTCTTCTATAAGATTCAGGGCATCTTGTCTCATATTGGAGTTTTTGATCCATTTAGAGTTGAATTTTCTGCATAGTGATTGATTTTTCTACATGCAGCCATTCAGTTTGACCAGCACCATTTGTTGAAAGTGCTATCTTTTCTCCATTTTTCGATTACTTGTCAAAAATCAGGTGTCCATAGGTGTATGGACTTACATCTGGGACTTCAGTTTGATGCCAATACCATGTTGTTTTTATTACTATAATTCTGTAGCACAACCTTAAATCTGAGATGGTGATTTACTTGATTCCCATCAAGTTCAGCACCCCAATTTTTAGAAAACCAAAATGTTATATGGTAGGAAAACTAACGCAAATGTTTGACTTTATTTTCAGAAACTTTCTACACTAATTATTTTCATGCTATTGCTGGGATTTAGCCTAGATTCTTGCCCATGCTAGAAGTGTGCTTACCACTGAAATATATCACTAGCAATAAGAGTCATATCAAAATAAGTATTTCAGAGAGGTTTATATATATAATATATATAATTAATTAATAAAGAATAACCACAAAATTGGCATTGAGGTGTGAGTGCTGGACAGCTAGGCAAGCATACTCTTTAGCTAAGTAATTTCCTTTAACACAGTATTCTTAGGTCATATTAATATTGCAGTATTACACATATTTTTGCCTTAGAGAAATTGCATTTTCAAGGCTCAGATTCTTTAGGCTATAGTAGCTGAAATTTTAAAGGTAGAACCTGGTGTGATGGCACATACCTTTAATCCAGAACTTTACAGGCAGAGAGAAGTGGATCTCTGAGTTGAATTTAGCTATACCAAGTCAGCCAAGCCTACATAGTAGTATGAAACAAAGAAACAAGCAAGCCATACGACAATGTAAAGGTGGAATCCAGAACAACAGCCTATTGTAAATCCCAGACTAGTGATAGGCCAGATGTGGTCGTGAGTACCTATAACCTTAACACTCAAGAGGAGGATTGTCAGTTCAAAGGCTCTCTAGGATATGTTTCAAACATAATATGAAGTATGTCTTTAAAATAGGATTGGGTGTAGGGAGGGTAGACTGTAAGCAACGACTGTTTAATGATAACAGGAGGTAGGCTGTAGCTTAGTAGTGGAATGTGTGTCTTGAATGGACCATGTGCAAGGCCCTGGGTTCAATTCCCAATAGTAAAACAGGTAGGGAAGGAAGATGTGATTTGTTGGCTTTAAAAACTATCCCTATGAATGAACACTTTCAGAGCGGAACAATGAGGTAGATAGACCCATTGCAGACAATGGAAGACTCTGCCATAAAGATGCAGGTACTCCCTAGGTTTAGCTTGGAAGAAGAGTACCATTGGAATATACGCATGATATTTCATTTAAAATAAATTATGCTTAAATACGTTGGGAAGGAGTACCACAGCATTTCAGAGATTTGGTGGAGACCTCCTCTGGCAGGCTTGCCTGAGGGCAAATATAAGGATGCAGTTGGTTTGAGCTTTGATTGCCAGGCTGGCTACAGTGAAGAAACACTGGGTATTTCTCTGTAGTTAGATATAGAGTGGGTTCCCACACGGAGAGAGGAAACTGACAAGTACTTACTTCACTCTGACAAATTTGTCTCAAGCTTTTTGTGTAGGAAAGGGAAATAAACAAATAAATAAATAAATACATGATTAAGACCCACAATAATTCTGACTAGCTTGATTGGGATCCACTTATAAAGGCTCTATTGCCACATCTTCTGGGCTCTTCTGCTGTCTACCAAGTTCAAGATCATTCTTGTCCTTTGACATCTGGCAACATTTGCTTTTGTATTATTCACAGACATTCATTATTTATAGTATTTTGCCATCAGTTATCTTTCAACAGGCACTTGCCATTTCCCCAATTAGATTGTAAATTCTTATAGGAAAGTACCCTTTTATCTTTCTCTGAAAGCTGTATGACACCTAGTTAAGTTTTTGTCATATTGCAGTTAATGAAAAAAAACTGAGGATAAAAAGCTGCCTTGTACTTTCAAAAAGTTATCAATTTTGTAGAATCAATCTACATAGGGCAATTCCTTTTTTGCCCTCTCCAAATCAAGTGCTGGAGCAAGTGAGGCATTACATAGCATAGGAGAAAAAGATTACAGGCTCAGATTTATATTCTGGGTTCTAATTCTAGTTATATGCTGGCTTTCTTTTGGATCCAGGTTTATTGGATTCTCCTCTGCTATCTCATTTATAAAACTGGGTTATTGCTATCTGCCTTTTATTTCAAAAGAATCTCCTCACATTAATGCTGACCAGTAATGAAGAGAGTGTAATACCTTAAAAGAAGAAAAGAAGATGAATGGCGAGGAGCCCAAGAAGGTATAGAAAGGACTTAGCATGGATGATCACCTGAAGTCTCAGCGGCTTACAGATTTCATAGTTTTATTATTTGAAATGATAAACATCAAGCCCTCAGCAAATACTGAAAGCAGTTGTAAATTGAAGGCCGATCTTTTGTCCAGCACTATGATAAAAAACATTTGAGCACTCTTTGGTCTGTTAAAGCCACACTGGCACGAAGACAGCAGTCATAAAAACACACACAGGTTAGGGGACAGTAACAATTGACCTCTCTGGCTGATAGTAGATTCACTAATAAAATAAGAGCGGCTGAATGGTGACCTTCAAGGACCCTTCCAGTTTTGAGGTTTGTACACCCTCTCATCTCCTCACTCATTTCTGCTAGAGAAAGGAGACAGCCTAATTTTGCCCTTTGTATGTGGAAAGGTGGAAAGGCTCACAGGGTCAGAGTAGACTTAATTTCTAGCAGTTCCACAAACCAACTGGCACAGTGTTGTTAGATGGAAATCAGCCTCTCTGAAGACTGAATCTCTCAAGAGTAGCTTGCTATAACCTGGCAGGGTGGCTCACGCCTTTAATCCCAACACTCAAGAGGCAGAGGAAGATCTCTTCATATCCTATTCCAGAGTAACTAGGGCTACACTGAGACCTTGTCTCCAGAAAAGAAAAAAAAAAAAAAAGATTGTTAGGCTTTTGAGAGCCCATCACAGAACTTAGTATATCATGCAACTTTGAGTTGAGGAAATTACAACATAGCTGTGGAAAGTGAAAATGGCAGAAGAGCCTGGGAATGCCTTGAATAAAAAGAGAATATCCAGGAATACTGAGGTTGCGTGACTAAACTCAGTGGTTCATAAAGTGGTAGATGTCTGTAAGGTAGTTCATTCAGAAGCAGGATGCTAAATTACAAGAGCTGTTAGGCAAAAATGCTTGATGGCTTCAGTTCATATTCACCTACAATTCTTCCTTGATATGGATTATTTCAGATTTCTTTTTTTGTATTTTAACAAGTTCTTTGCACCATTCTACTGCTGGATGTTTCTGTGCTTCTCAGTTTCATTTTATCCAGAAAAGTGGGGTACAAATTGTGTTCACAATATATGTCACATGTTTAACACACACATATACATGAAACATACATGCACACACACACACTCTCACACATACATAGATATACACACTCTCTCTCTCACACACAAAGAAATTCTAGAGAATCTTCAAAATAATGACATTTAAAAAAATTCCTCTTTATTACTTGGTATTTAAACTTTGTCAGCTAAAGTGATAGTTAAGCTGTGTTTAACTTTCGGAGAAAATATCTATTTAATTTTCAATGATTCAGATTTTTGAATATTTGATACCATTTATATTTTTGCTATTTCTGATTACCAGGCAGCCTAAAGTATATAGCCCAATTTGAGCATATTAATAACCACCTTCCTCTCAAATGACTTGTTATACATATGTTGTGTTTTAGGCTTTGCTACTGAGCAGCCTGCCTTATAAAATGCTTTTAGGAATATGCTATAGTTAAAATGTACATTTGAACTTAGGGTTATCACATTTGCTAAATGTTATTGGTTAGCTTTTTGTCACTCTTGTCACTAAGATTTTTTTGGTTGTTTCATTAAATCTAGTTATATATATATTTTTTTTAAGTTAAAAGATACTTTTGTGCAAAATATTTTGATATTTGCCCTCCCCAAAATCTTCCCAGATCATTCCTACCTCCCCATTCACTCAACTCTTTCTGTCTTTCAAAAAACAAAAAACAAGAACACAACAACAAACCAACCAAAGTATTAAAAAAATCTGCAAAAACACAAAAAATAAAAATCAAAACAAGCAAAAGACCAATAAAACAATACAAAACAAAACAGCCAAAACAAACATCTATAACAAAACAACATATGAATAAATGGAGTTACTTTTGTATTGGTCAATGACCCTTGGCTTGGACATGGGACCCACCCTAGAATATGGTTGATATACCTAGTGACACTCCTTTGGATTAACTGATTTTTGCTTTTGCTAGTTGTTATCAGTTGCAGATAGATAGCTCCTTGGTTAGGGGTAGGACCTCATGTCCAGTTCTCCTCAGTGCTGGAACCCCTCTGGCTTGAGCCTGTATAGGTGCTGTGTGTGCTGTCATGTTCTCTGAGTTTATATGTGCACCGATCCTTCTGTACATACCTACAGCATCTTACATAAATACCTGACTGGAGTAGTTGTTTATTTTACTTAGCTTTTCAAAAGGTCAAGTTAATTGTGGTGGAAGGGTTCAGTTCATAACGCGGTAGGCCAGGAAACAGGGATGAGAATGCTGGCTCTCTGCTCACTTTTTTTTTTTTTTTATTATCATCCTCTCAGTTTTAAAATTAAACAAAATTTTTAAGAGTTTCATGAGTACTATATTTCCACAGTTTCAACCATCTCCTTCCTCCACAACTCCTTCCTGGTCCCTCTCACTCCCTTTCAAGTTCATGACATTTTCTTCTTTAACTCTTACTGTTACACACACAAGTTTATAAGTGTGTGTGTGTGTGTGTGTGTGTGTGTGTGTCTGTGTGTAAATACAACCTGAAAAGTTCATGTAGTGTTGACATGTGTATATACATTTAAGGCTGAACATTTGGGATTAGATAATTTATCAGGGCGCTTGTCCCTGGAGAGCACTGATTCTCTTTCTTTGAGTAGCCATTAGTTGTCTATAGGTTTTCACCTAGGGGTGGAGTCTTCTGAGAATTCCACCATCCACACTGGCATGTCTCCTGGTGTCCGCCACCCTTTTAAAATTTTTCACAGAACAAATAAGTTGGGGATCCTATGGTGGGTTCACTGACATTCAAGGTGGGTCACCTCCAGCTCAGTTGGTCCTCCCTGGAAACCCTGTCACAGACATGCCAGGGGATGTGCATCACCTTCTTCCAGGTGATTCCAAATCTAGTTGAGCTGACAGTGAAGATTAGCTATTACAGACTATGACATTTGTCCCTTCAAAATCCATTTCTTTATGGCCCCAATTGCAGCATTTCTTTTGCTTTTCTCCTGTAGTTTACATTGATTTATTCTCACAGATATGTAAGTTTCACTTAAAAATTTTAGAGCATTGCATTTTCCAATGGATAGATTAGGCCAGTAGGAAAAAAAAAAAAAGACTGAGTCTTATGTTTTTGTTGATTTATATACTTTGAGCTTAATTGTGCACAAATGTGATTGTATTTAATGCACTCGCTGCTGAATAAGGTAGGTGCCTACTACAGGTTGAACTGTACCCCACAATTCCGACTGTACACTCTTATTCCTAATGCTTCAGAAGGTAACTGTTTTGAAGCTAAAGAGTTTTTCAGAGGTAATTAAGGCCAAATAAAGTAATATGTGTGTTTTCTTAGTCAAGATGACTGGTGTCCTCATAAAATAAAAGATTAGAATGTAGAAAATACCCAGGCAGACAGAAGACCATGTGTGGATAACAAGAGAATGCGGCTATCCTCCAGCTAAACACAGAGACCTTGGAATGAAGCCTAGTTGGTGATCTTCCATCTTGTACTTTTAGGTTTCACATCCCTGTGAAAATAAATTCTGGTCCTTAAGTTACTCTGTGGTATCTTAGTTAAGTTAAATCTTGTAGACCTCTTTTGTTGGCAACTGTGGGCAAGCATAGGTTCCCTGCTATTTATTCTAATTTGCATGTGAATAATCTGAGATTTGCAGAGGCTAAACCAAGAATCTAAGGCCACAGAAGCAGTAAGTGGTTGAATGGGGACTGAAACTCTTATCAGCTCTCATTCATTAAACACAGATCTCTTTACAACAATTTATATGGCAGGCTATTGCATCTAATGTGCAAAAGTAAAGGAAGGAAATTCCAGAAATGAAAAAGAATCAAGAGTTACAAATTCTAGTACTAAATAGATGCACATATGAGGAACACTAAACGGACTCAATATGCTTGTGTATGCAGGAATGTATGCATATAAAATATATAAACAATAAAAAAGAATTAATGAATTTGAGAGCTATTCTTCCGGCAAGAGAGGAGATCAAGGGGGTTTAAAAGTATGGAATTCTCGGAGGATGCAAGATGGTGGCAGCCCCTACGGACACATTTTAATCTTGGGGAAAACCACGAATGTTACAGGAGGCAGTGCAGGAATATCTAGGGGACCCGACCGCCCCCCCACCCCGTCTCACCCAACTACCTGGGGACCACTAAAAGTCCCTGGGCAGGACACTCCCTCCTACTCTCGGACACGCACAGAGGCAGCAGAATCCGGGAATCGGGATTCCCTCTCCCCACCAGGAGAGACACGCTGGGTAAATTCCAATAGAGCCCCCCGGGCAGATCCAACCCCCCCCCGGAGAAACTTCCCCCCCCCCCCCCCCCCCCCCCCCCCCCCAGGTCTCACACAGACGGTCCGGCTATCTGGCAAAGGCTTGCAGACCTGCGGGAGCAAGCGCGGCTCAGCCACAGAATACCCATCAGGCTGTAGATTGTGACCCACTGCAGTTTACCCCACTGCGGATTACCCCACTGTGGTTTATGAGAACTTGGTCGACGTGGCACCACCTGCCAGGTTCCAGAGCCAGCTCCAGGGAAGGAAGGCGGATTTTACCCACCATAGGATTCAATCCTGGGCAAACAGTGAAGTTATTGGTCTTCGTTTTGCTACTATGGACACTTCCAGCGGGGAGCCACAGCTTAAGTGTATACAGCTCCGCCCCCTTGATAAGTGAAGTCTCCACCCAGAGGCAGGGCAGTAAACAAACCTTACAGGAGTGGAGTCAGACAAGTCAACCACTACACCAAAGCGCCCCCTTTGGATCTAAGAATAGAAGACAACAGGAACAGCCGGCTAAGACTTCCACATGGCCAAGAGCCCCAGAAAAAGCAGGATTCAAGGCAGAATGACTCCAACAAAAGAAAGCGATGCCATTTCAGCCAACCCAGATGACATCACCACAACTGAAACACATGAAAACGATAATTCTACATTATGGAAAGTGATAGAGTCCCTTCAAGAAGAGCTTAAATTTATGAAGGAATTCAAAGAGGCCACGATTTCACAGATGAAAACTATGGATAACACCAACAGAGAACTTCAAAACAAGGTGGCTCAGCTTGAACACGAAAAGGACAGGGCAATAGGAGACGTCCAGGCAAAGACAAGCAAACTGGAGCAGGAAATATACAAAACGAATAAAACCATTCTAGACGTGAAAATGGAAATGGAAACAATAAAGAAAACACAGAGTTAAAAATGGAAATGGAAAGCCAAGGGAAGAGAACAGGAACTATGGATATGAGTACCAAAAATAGGATTCAAGAGATGGAAGACAGGATCTCAGGCATGGAAGATTTGATGGAAGAAATCAGTACAACATCCAAAGAAAAATGAGAAAGCTAAAAGATCTCTCACCCACAACATCCAAGAAATCAAGGACTCAATAAAAAGAAGGAACCTAAGAATTATAGGCATAGAGGAAAGAGAAGACTCCCGACTCCAGGGTCCAGGAAATATTTTCAACCAAATCTTAGAAGAAAACTTCCCAAACCTAAAGAAAGAGATGCCAATAAAATTCCAAGAGGCTTACAGAACACCAAACAGATTAGATCAGAAAAGAAACACCTCTCACCACATAAAAATTGAAACTCCAAATATAGAGAACAAAGAAAGAATGCTAAAAGCTGTAAGACAAAAAGGCCAAGTCAGATAAAATGGCAGACCCATCAGAATTACACCAGACTTCTCCTCAGAAACTTTAAAAGCTAGAAGGGCCTGGGCAGATGTCTTACAGGCACTGAGAGAACGTAGGTGCCCAGCCAGACTACTATACCCAGCAAAATTCTCTATCAACATAGATGGAGAAAACAAGATACTCCATGACAAAATCAAATTTAAACAATATCTACCCACAAACCCAGCCCTACAGAAAATCCTAGAAAGAAAATTCCAACCCAGAGAAGATAACTACACCCAAGAAAACAGAAGAAATAGAAATCTCCACAGCAACTAAACAAAAAGAAGCACAAGACGACCACCTATACAAAAATAATGGGAAATAACAACCCCTGGTCACTAATATCCATCAACATCAATGGACTCAACTTGCCAATGAAAAGACACAGACTCACAGACTGTATCCGTAAACAAGACCCATCTTTTTGCTGCATACAAGAAACACATCTCACTATTGAAGATAGACACTATCTCAAAATAAAGGGCTGGGAAAAGGTCTTCCAAGCAAATGGACCCAGGAAGCAAGCTAGAGTAGCCATCCTAATATCGAAAAAAATAGACTTCCAATTGAAGTTAATAAAAAAAGACAGAGAAGGACATTACATACTCATTAAGGGAAATATCCATCAAGAGGACATCTCAATATTGAACATCTATGCCCCAAATACAAAAGCACCTACATTTGTAAAAGAAACATGTCTAAAACTTAAATCACACATCAATCCCAAAACTTTAGTAGAGGGGGCTTCAACACCCCACTCACAAAAATGGACAGATCATCAAGACAGAAGCCAAATAAAGAAATAATGAGTCTAACAGAGATCATGAACCAAATGGACCTAACAGATATCTACAGAATACACCTTTTTCTCAGCACAGCATGAACCTTCTCCAAAATTGACCATATAGTTGGACACAAAGATAGCCTCAACAATACAAGAAAATTGAAATAACCCCTTGTATCTTATCAGACCACCATGGAATAAAGCTGGACTTCAAAGCAAAAGAATCAACAGAAAGTCTACATGCACATGGAAATTGAACAACTCTTTACTAGATGACTATTAGGTCAGGGTAGAAATAAAGAAGGAAATCAAAGACTTCTTAAAATCCAACGAAAATGAAGACACAACATACTCAAACCTATGGGACATAATGAAAGTGGTGCTACGAGGAAAATTCATAGCAGTAAGTGCTTTCAAAAACAACATTGTGACAGGTCATATTAACGACTTAACAGCCAAACTGGGTGAATTGGAAAAAAAAGAAGCAAACACTCCCCAAAGGAGGAGAAGGCAGGAAATCATCAAACTTAGGGCTGAAATCAACAACTTAGAAACAAAAAGAACAAAGAATCAATGAAACCAAGAGTTGGTTCTTCGAGAAAATCAACAAAATAGACAGACCCTTAGCCAAATTAACTAAAAGACAGAGGGAGAAAACACAGATCAACAAAATCAGAAATGAAAAGGGAGAAATAACAACAGATATTGAGGAAATCCAGAGAATATTTGGATCCTACTTTAAAAATCTATACTCCACCAAATTTGAGAACTTAAGTGAAATGGACGATTTTCTCGATAGAGTCCACCTACCGAAGCTAAATCAAGATCAGATTAACAGATTAAACAGCCCTATAACTCCTAAGGAAATAGAAACAGTCATTAAAAATCTCCCAACCAAAAAAAGCCCAGGGCCAGATGGCCTTAGCATGGAATTCTACCGGACCTTCAAAGAGGAGCTAACACCAATACTCTTCAAAGTCTTTCACAAAATAGAATCTGAAAGAACATTGCCAAACTCATTCCATAAGGCCACAGTCACCCTGATTCCTAAATCACACAAAGACCCAACAAAGAAAGAGAACTTCAGACCAATCTCCCTCATGAACATAGATGCAAAAATACTTAATAAAAAACTAGCAAATGGAATTCAAGAACACATCAAAAGAATCGTATACCATGATCAAGTAGGCTTCATCCCAGGAATGCAGGGATGATTCAACATACAAAAGTCTGTCAACGTAATTCACCATATAAACAAGATGAAGGAAAAAAAAACACATGATAATCTTGCTAGATGTAGAAAAAGCATTTGACAAAATCCAACACCCCTTCATGCTAAAAGTTCTGGAGAGAACAGGCATATAAGGCAGTACCTAAAATAATAAAGGCAATATACAGCAAGCCAGTGGCCAACATCAAATTAAATGGAGAGAAGCTTGAAGCATTTCCTCTAAACTCAGGGACAAGACAAGGATGTCCACTTTCACCATATCTCTTCAATATAGTACTTGAAGTTCTTGCTAGAGCAAAAGACAACTAAAGGAGATCAATGGGATAAACACTGGAAACGAAGAAGCCAAATCATCCCTATTTGCAGATGATATGATAGTATACATAAGCGACCCCAAAAATTCCACCAGAGAACTATTACAGCTGATAAACACCTTCAGCAATGTGGCTGGATATATAATTAATTCAAAAAAAATCAGAGCCCTTCTCTATACAGCAAACAAATGGGCTGAGAAAGAAATAAGGGAAACAACCCCCTTCACAATAGCCATAAACAATATAAAATATCTGGGGATAACTCTAACCAAGCAAGTAAAGGATCTATACAACAAGAACTTCAAGCCCTTGAAGAAAGAAATGGAAGAGGCCTTTAGAAGATGGGAAGATCTCCCATGCTCATGGATAGGTAGGATCAACATAATAAAAATGGCTATCCTACTAAAAGCAATATATAGATTCAATGCAATTCCTATCAAAATACCAACACAATTCTTTATAGAATTGGAAAGAGATATTCTCAATTTCATATGGAACAACAAAAAGCCCAGAATAGCTAAATCATTCCTGTACAATAAAAAAAAAACTTCTGGAAGTATCACCATCCCAGATTTCAAGCTGTACCTCAGAGCAATACTAGTAAAAACAGCATGGTATTTGTATGGAAACAGACCAGTAGATCAATGGAATCGAATTGAAGACCCAGAAATAGACCCACACACTTATGGCCACTTAATTTTTGACAAAGAAGCCAAAACGGCACAATGGAAGAAGGACAGCATCTTCAACAAATGGTGCTGGTCCAACTGGATGTCCACTTGTAAAAGAATGAAATTAGACCCATACTTATCATCTTGTACAAAACTTAAATCCAAGTGGATCAAAGACCTTAACATGAGGCCCGTCACCCTAAATCTACTAGAAGAAAAAGTGGGAAAAACCCTCGAACTCATTGGCACTGGTGACAACTTCGTGAACATAACAACAACAGCTCAGGACCTGAGACCAACAATCAATAAATGGGATCTCATGAAACTGAAGAGCTTCTGTAAGGCAAAAGACACTGTATTTCAAACCAAATGGCAACCAACAGACTGGGAGAAAATCTTCACCAACTCCACATCTGACAGAGGGCTAATATCCAAAATCTACAAAGAACTCAAGAAATTAAATGCCAAGAAACCAAATAATCCAATCAAAAAATGGGGGATGGAGCTAAATAGAGAATTCACAAAGGAGGAATCCCTAATGGCCGAGAGACACCTGAAGAAATGCTCAACATCCTTAATCATCAGAGAAATGCAACTCAAGATGACTGTGAGTTTCCATCTCACACCTGTCAGAATAGCTAAGATCAAAAGCTCCAATGACAGCACATACTGGCGAGGGTGTGGAGAGAGGGGAACCCTCCTCCATTGCTGGTGGGAGTGCAGGCTTGTGCAACCACTATGGAGGTCAGTATGGCGATATTAGAAATTTGGAATAGCTTTGCCTCAGGACTCAGCCATACCACTTCTGGGTATACATCCAATTGACACCTCACGGAATCATAAGGAAGTCTCCTCATCTATATTCATAGCAGCCTTATTTGTAATAGCTAGGAACTGGAAACAACCCAGATGTCCCCCAACTGAAGAATGGATTAAAAAACTGTGGTACATCTATACAATGGAATATTACTCAGCTATCAGAAACAACGAAATTATGCAATTTGCAGCCAAATGGATGGAACTAGAGAAGCTCATTCTGAGTGAGCTAACCCAGACTCAGAAGGATGCACATGGCATCTATTCACTTATAGCAGGATTTTAGCTATATAGTACAGGATATCTGTACTACAAGCAACACACCAAAGGGAACATGGACATAGACTGCTTTTTTTTCTTTTTTTATTTCATTTTTTTGTGTTTTTTTTTTGGTTTGTTTTTGTTGGTCTGTTTTTTAATTCTCCCCCCCCAATAATGAGACACTTTTCCGTGGTGGTACTGCCTTGTAGGCCCCCAGTGTATGAAGAGGCTCTTGGCCCTCATATGACTTCTGAACTGGGGCGAGGCACTGTTATGTAGGGACACTCCACTCCAGAGGAACAAGATGGAAGTGTTAGGGGGTAGAGGATCAGAGGGTGGGGCTTGGAAGGGGGGAAAGAGGACAATATGATGGAGATGTAATCTGAAGCAACAAATAAATAAATTTATTAATTAAAAAAGTATGGAATTCTCAAAATATTTAAATTAAAAAAAAATCACAAAATTAAAACCACAGTTAGCCAGTTTCTCCATCAAATGGAGAGTTGCATGGAAACACTGTCTGTGTGAATGGTGGCAGACTTCCTGCTTTCATGACTCCCGTATTCTTCCAGAATTTTGTGTGTGTTTTCAATCATCATAATGGGTAGAGTTGTTGCTCTTCTAGGTTAAAGTCCCTTCCTCCAAGTTTGTACTCATAAACACAAGTACAGAAGTCAATGACAACAAAATCATGACAAACCAAAAGTAAAAAAAAAGGCAAATAAAGTACATAAATTTTCTCTTTTCTTTTTCCCTCTTTTTGAGGTTTTCCATCGTGTGACAACTTAACAATCTCTCTCTCTCTCTCTCTCTCTCTCTCTCTCTCTCTCTCTCTCTCTGTTGATATATAGCTCAGGCTGGTCTTGATAACCTGATTTCCTCCTGCCTTGGCTTCCCCACAGCTGTGTGATTGCAGGTGTATAACTGTGAAAGTAAGGTTTCTCCATGCCCGCCCTAGCTCCTGAATAGCAACGTGGAGACTTACTGTATTTATTAAAAGCTTCAGGCACAATAGCTGGCCTAGCCTGCTTCCCAGCCACAGGTCTCACTCTGGCTTCTCCTCCTTCATCCGTGTCCTGATGTAGATTCCTTCCCTGGTCCCCACCTGAGAACCTGTCTCTCACTGGTCCACCTTTTCCTCTCCTGTCTCGCTATTGGCTGTTCATCTCTTTATTTGACCAATCAGAAGGTGATGGAAATAATGTTCACAACATGCCTAGATAGGAGATGCTTCATAACAATGACAATTCCAACGTTCTGAATGCAACCAGATCTCTGGGGCCCTGAAGTCACCATTTGAATACAGTGTACAAAAGTATCACTCCAACAGTATAAACTATTCCTGGCCCCATTAGCATCTTTTTTCTTTGAATAGCAAGCTTTATTATTAATATACCATTGATGGATATAAAAACACAACAGCTCCCCCCCCCAACAAGCCAGATGAAAAAACATTTAGCAAAAAGAGCCAATGCTACGGGGTCAGAAATCCTGTGATGTGCCCTCTCTGCTTTGGGAAGCAGATGAGAGAGAATGTGAGCCGCCCCAAGGCCTCCAAAGCTTAGGGGAGCCCTGGGTTGTCATTTTGGGAGAGCTCCTCGGGGTTCTGCCTGGGTATCCGTCTTCGTGGGTAGTGGTACTAGTCCGTGTTGTGTAGGCACAAATATCTGTGCAAGAAAGCTAAACTAAAGCGTGAGTAATGGCGAGATGGCTTCCTGTAGCATGTGACCTTGTACTCTCTATGCCTCAGTGGCGCTCTGTGGCCCTTGGACGGCTGCTTCAGCTTCATCTTGTTCCTTTGAAAATGGAGCAAACTCTCAATATCTTTTATCCATAGACTGAAACTGTCAGCCAGGGCCTGGAGAAGCCTCGTTAGGGCTGGGGTCCATGTTGAAGTGCTTTTTCAGCGCCTGGTGCTTCTTATAGGTGAATCCAGGTTGTTGATCCCAGCATGACAAACTCGAAGTTGTCTCCATCTGAGATTCTTCCATCTTGGCGGCAGTTCTCTTGCGTTCTCCACTAACATTTTTAAAAATAATATCTTTATTGTTGTCCATATCTGTACCTTTTAATTTAAATGGTCACAAATCCCTTATTTAAAAAAAATAATAAATATACTATGTGAGTGTGTATGTACATGTACTGTGTGAGAGTCGGGGTGTGTATGCATTACAGAACACATATGGAGGTCAGAGGACAACTTTATGGAATTGATTTTCTAGTTCCACGTTTATATGGGACCTTGAGATTGAATTCAGGTGGCCAGGCTTGTATGCCAAGAGCCACCCACATAAGTCCTTTATTTTTAGCACACATATTTAAAAAAAGAAATCCTCACAGAAGGAACATGCTTTGTGAAATAAGACTATGCTAATGGTGAGTCTTATATTTGCAATTAATTATTCATTGAATTTTAAAAGTTGAAGCAATTAAATTTTTTTAATTTAATTATTTTCAAATCCAATAACTTTTAAAGATATTCAATACAAACTAAAACTTTTCCAAAGAGGAGTTTAAATTTAAATGGGCAAATGTTAAGAATGCTTTCCGGAATGAAAAAAATTAATTTTAGCAAAACAATTTTATGTGTAGTTTTAATTAGTTGCATCAAACTCATTAATTCGAATGAAAAAGTATGAACGTTAATGAAATAATAAGGTTTGTGAATATAGCTCAATGGCAATGCAGTTAGCCAGCACCTTACATGCACAAGATGTTGTATTCCAACCCCAGCATACAGAAAAAAAAGAATATACAATATAACTTCTGTACTTTTCCATTGCACCTAAGATCGTCTCTAGGTAGAAGAGGGTAAATTAGTATTTTCTTTTCTTTTTTTGTGTGTTTATTTATTACTTCAAGTTACATCTCCATCACAATGCCCTCTTTCCACCCCTCCCAGTCCCAACCCCCTACCCTCTATCCCCTCTACCTCCTATCCTAATCCTCTGGAGTGGGGTTTTCCTACATATCAATCCTCCATCCCCCAGTTCAGCAATTATATGAGGACTAAGAGCTTCCTCATGTACTGGGGTCCTATATGGCAGAAGCACTAGGGCAAAGTGTCTCACTATCAGGCAACAAAGTCTATGTTCCTGTTCCTTTTGGTACATTGGTTGTAGTATAGTTATCCTGTACTACATGGCTAAAATCCAATTATAAGTGAGTAGATGCTATGTGCATCTTTCTGAGTCTGGGTTAGCTCATTCAGGGTGAGCTTTTCTACTTCTATCAATTTGGCTGTAAATTGAATGATTTCGTTGTTTCTGATGGCTGAGTAGTATACCATTGTGTAGATGTACCACATTTTTTTTTTTAATTTTTTTTATCCATTCCTGGGTTGAAGGACATCTGGATTGTTTCTTGTTTCTAGCTATTACAAATAAGGCTGCTGTGAACATAGATGAGGAAATGTCCTTGTGGTTTGGTGAGGAATCATTTAGATCTATACCCAGAAGTGGTATGTATTGCTGGGTCTTGAGGTCTGGGTATTCCAATTTTCTAAGATATTGCTAGACTGATTTCCATAGCAGTTGTACCCCCACCAGCAATGGAGGAGTGTTTCCCTTCCTCCACAAACTCGCCAGCAGGTGCTGTCATTTGAGTTTTTGATCTTAGCCATTCTGACAGATGTAAGATGGAATCTCAGAGTCATCTTGAGTTGGATTTCTCTGATGATTAAGGATGCTAAGCATTTCTTCAAGTGTCTCTCAGCCATTAGGGATTCCTCCTTTGTGAATTCTGTTTAGCTCTTTCTCCCATTTTTTAATTGGATTATTTGGTTTCTTAGCATTTAATTTCTTGAGTTCTTTGTAAATTTTGGATATTAGTCCTCTGTCAGATGGGGTGTTGGTGAAGATCTTTTCCCAATCTGTAGGCTGCTGTTTTGTTCGAATGACAATGTCTTTTGCTCTACAGAAGCTTTGTAGCTTCACGAGGTCCCATTTATTGATTGTTGGTCTTAGATCCTGAGCTGTTGGTGTTTTGTTCAGGAAGTTTTCACCTGTGCAAATGAGTTCGAGGCTTTCCCCAACTTTCTCTTCTAATAGATTTAGTATGTAGGGCTTTATGGTAAGGTCTTTGATCCACTTGGACTTAAGTTTTGTGCAAGGTGATACGTATGGGTCTAATTTTATTCTTTTACATGACAACATCCAGTTAGACCAGCACCATTTGCTGGAGATGCTGTCCTTTTTCTATTGTACAGTTTTTGATTTCTTTGTCAGAATTAAATATCCATAGGTGTGTGGGTTCATTTATGGGTTTTCAATTAGATTCCATTGATCTACTGGTCTGTTTCTATTCCAGTACCATGCTGTTTTTATTACTATTGCTCTGTAGCATAGCTTAAAATCTGGGATGGTAATAACTCCAGATTTTTTTTGAATTGCACAGGATTTATTTAGCTATTCTGGGTTTTTAAAATTCCATATGAAGTTGAGAATTGTTGGTCCATGTCTCTAAAGAATTGTGTTGGTATTTTGACAGGAATTTCATTGAATCTGTATATTGTTTTGGTAGGATGGCCATTTTTATTTTGTTGATCCTACCTATCCATGAGCATGGGAGATCTTTCCATCTTCTGATGTTCTCTTCAATTTCTTTCTTCAGCGACTTGAAGTTCTTATCATACAGGTCTTTCACTTGCTTGGTTAGAGTTACTCCCAGGTATTTTATGTTGTTTGTGGCTATTGTGAAGGGTGTTGTTTCCCTAATTTCTTTCTCAACTCATTTATCTTTTGTATAAAGAAGGGCTTCCATTTTTTTTTTTTTAGTTAATTTTGTATCCAGTCAACTTGCTGAAGGCATTTATCAGTTGTATTAGTTCTCTGGTGGAATTTTTGGGGTCATTTATGTATACTATCATATCATCTGCAAATAGGGATAGTTTGAGTTTTTCCTTTCCAATTTATCCCCTTGATCTCCTGTAGTTGTCTTATTGCTCTGGCTAGGACTTCAGGTACTATGTTGAAGACAAATGGGGAGAGTGGGCATCCTTGCCTTGTCCCTGATTTTAGAGGAAATGCTTTATGTTTTTCTCCATTTAATTTGATGTTGTCTACTGGCTTGATGTATATTGCCTTTATTATTTCTAGGTATGATCTTTGTATGCCAACTCTCTCCAGTATTTTTAGCATGAAGGGGTGTTGTATTTTGTCAAATTCTTTTTCAGCATCTAGTGAGTTGATCATGTGGTTTTTTTCTTTCAGCTTGTTTATATGGTGAATTATGTTGATGGATTTTCATATGTTGAACCACCCCTACATTCCTGGGATGTCGCCTACTTGATCATGGTGTATGATACTTTTGATGTGTTCTTGGATTTGGTTTGCCAGTATTTTATTAAGTATTTTTGCTTCTATGTTCATGAGGGAAATTGGTCTGAAGTTCTCTTTCTTTGTTGGGTCTTTGTGTGGTTTAGGTTTCAGGGTGACTGTGGCCTTATTGAATGAGTTTGACAGTGTTCTTTCTGTTTCTATTTTGTGGAAGAGTTTGAAGAGTATTGGTATTAGCTCTTCTTTGAAGGTCTGGTAGAATTCTGTGCTGAAACCATCTGGCCCTGGCCATTTTTTTTTTTTTTTGGATGGGAGATTTTTAATGAATGGTTCTATTTCCTTACAGGTTATAAGACTCTTTAATATGTTAACCTGATCTTTATTTAGCTTTGGTAGGTAGAATCTATCAAGAAAATTGTCCATTTCACTTAGGTTTACGAAGGCACAAAATACCCAAATATATGGGACCCAATGAAAGCAGTGCTACAAGGAAAGTTCCTAGCACTAGGTTTCTTCAAGAAGAAAAATGTGACAGTTCATATTAGCAACTTAACAGAAGAACTGGAAGAGGTAGAAAGAAAAGAAGCAAACATTCCCAAGAGGAGCAGAAGGTAGCAAATCATCAAACTTAGGGCGGAAATGAACAATTTTGAAACAAAAAGAACAATACAAAGAATCAACAAAACCAAGAGTTGGTTCTTCGAAAAAATCAACAAAATAGACAAACCCTTAGCCAAACTGACAAAAAGGAAGAGGGAAAATACCCAAATTATTAAAATCAGAAATGAAAAGGAAGAAATTACAATAGATATAGAAGAAATTCAGAGAATCTTTAAGTCTTACTTCTATTAGTATTTTCTTAAAGAGTTAAATATGAAAGTATTATGTTGGCTAATTTTTGTAGAAAATGTATATAATGAGGATATATTGCTGAACCATTATATATTAGGTACATCTGGATAAAAGACATGGAAAAGTAATTAGTGTGGTCGATTGTTAACTTATTGATTCTAAAAATACTCAGTGTTACACTGTCTTCTTGCCTGCACCAACAGGCACAAACCCAATGTCACAGAAAAAAATAAAAAAGAAAAAGAAAAAAGGGAAGGAGGGTAACAACATTGTTTGTTCTAAGGACTTGAGAAATGGATTAGCAGGTAAGAACAATTGTTGAGTTTTCTCAGGACTGACCCAGTTCAGGCATCTCACAGCCATCTATATCATCAACTTTAGGGTATCCAGCATCCTTCTCTGTTCTCTGAGAGCACTAGCATGTACACACACACACACACACACACACACACACACACACACACAGACATAAAAAATTTTAAGTTTATTTTACTAGCACAGTGTTGACTTAAAAATTTTTGACAGGGTGTTTCTATGTAATCCAGGCTTTTCTCAAGTTTGTTATTCTTCTTCTTCAGCCTCTCATGTGCTGGGACTAGTATTACAGATATGCTTCATCTTGATCATCCAAAAAAATCATTTTAGAGAGGTGTCAGGTAGTGAGTTTTCTTTAATTATCCTTTTTCAATGTAGAAAAATTGGCACACAAATTTCCAAAGAAGCATTTGTCAGTATAAAGTGTGGTACATCTAGTTGATACTGGGCATTTTCCCCCCATAATCATTTCAATTAAATTATATTTATCCTAAAGGGCACATGAACTAGTTAAGAGTACTTAAACTTATAATTATTTTAGGTCATAAATATAACAATAATTAGTGAGATGACTGTATAGGTATAAATGATCACTTTTTCTATATTATAATGGCTATATATTTTAAATGAGAATTAATTTCAAAATATTTTAAAAATATGCCTTGATTAATAGTAGATAAAATATTCACATACACAAGTAATTAATGTCTTCTAATGCAGTGGGTGTATAATATATGCATGCATATATATCAGTGGATGCTAATAATGTGATATTAGTCATAAACAATGATCTTATAAATATTAATGATTCCTAATCAGAGGATAAATTGTAATTCTTTGGATTATTTGCTATTCTAATAAATTATAATGGTACTATAAATCAGATAATGGTTACATGTAAAGGATAATTAAATTTTATCACTCATTTACCTTAGATATACTTCCTTAAAATAATTTTAAATCTCATTATTATCTTATTACCTTTCCAAACTTTATCACTTGCTTACATATCAACAAAATGCATATAGAAAAAGGCATTCATAATAGTGAACAAACTTTTGCATGTAGTATAGGACTTTATAGTAAATTAACATTTTTTTAAAATCTAGTTACACTTGGAAATATTAGAATGCTAAAAGAATTTGGAAGCAATTTTCTTAAAGTAAGTTTGCTTTGCCAGGGAAATTATATCTTTTGCTCAATTTTGTCTATACTTAGCTCCTTTTGTTTTTAACTGCTAGAAAATATGACTAAAATATTATTTATTGATTGATTTAAAAACTCTTGATAACATTTCCAGTATGATGGATTGCCAATGAGAAATTATTTAGGGGGAGATGGGCAGGAAGACACACAGGGAGACAGGGAGGTCTTTAGAGTCTAGAGATCACAATATTTGGTGTATATCTCCATGTGAGGAGGGGCATGTTTGTGCAAATATGTGGAAGCCTGAAGTTGTTGCTGTGTGTCTTCCTTGATCACTCTCAGGGTACTGAGGTGGAACTCTTGAGGATCCAGAGCTCACAAATTCTGGCTAGTCTTGCTAGACAAAATGCTTTGAGAAGTCCTTGTTTCTCCCTCCTGACGCCTGACAGTTGGGTGAGTGGTGCCTTATCTGCTAGGTTTTCATCTAGGTTCTTAGAGATCTCAACTTCAGTTCTAATGCTTGTGTGTCAAACACTTTATCCCTGTGGCTCTCTCTCAAGATTTAAGGTTTTGCTTTGTTTTAAATGTATCAGATTATATGAGTTTAAAAACAAACCAACCAACACAAAGTAAATGGTTCCAAGGTCCTGTTAGTTGTAGATTAAACATGAATTTCTCTGTTTATCATTCTATTTTGGGATAATTACTTCTTGTCCTTTCTGCACACTAGCAGTCAGTGCCATCCACAGGAGTCCAGTGTGTATGCAATAACTGTTTCTCACTGTGCAGCCTGGTACCCAGATTCCTGAGCTACAGGCTTGGACTAAGTAGTTATATCTTCCCCTCTTCCAGTCAGCTGATGGAGAATGACCACTTTAATAAGTAGTAAGAGATTTTTCTCTGTTGTGATTTCTGGACTCTAAAGATCCTGTAAACTTAAAGTTAGCCATGATCTCCATCATCTCTGCTGGAGGCATCGACCTAGATGTGGAGCCAGAGTGGAGTATGGAAGTATTGAACAACAGAGAACAAGACCTATGGGGTTTCTTTGAGGACCTGGAGTCAAAGAGGCAAGAAGTACTGCAAATCTTGGACCGTCATGTTCCATAAACTAAGTCAAACCCAAATGAAACTGGAATAGCACAAACAAGCCATTCTTACTTAGGTTGGCTGCAACTGGACTTAATTCACTTAAAATCCACAGTCTTGGGGTGACATAGGTACACTTTTGTACACCAGGAAATGGAAAGCAAGTGTGATGTGTTCAAGAAATATTTGGTGAGTTTCCACCATGTTCAAGGCATTATTCCAGGTACAGCAAATTAAAACAAAAGTTTCTGTTTTTTTGAAACCCATATTTTGGTTGGGACAGATACACAATAAAAGATTTTCATAATATATAAGTAAATTCTATTGCATCTAGGAAGATGAGGATTGTTACAGAAATTTTTGAACAGGATAGTTAGGCAAGGAGTTACAGGAGGCCAGAGTGAGAATGATTGAGGATTTGTGAATGGAGGCATGATTACATTTCATTGAAAGAATGAGGAAGATGACAGAGAATTCTAGATAGTGCCAAACCAATGTCAACATAGCACTATTCCTACTCTAGCCAAGGAAAAGCAGGGAGATAAGGTAATAACATAGAACACCAGAGAGACAACCTCCAAAGCTCATGAGGTACTTGGGATCAAGAAAACCCTTTTTGGAAATGGGTGGGCTAGAAGGAAAAACTGGTGACAAGGAGCAAGAAAGTGGAGTTGCTTTCCAAGAAGCCAGGAACTGTGATCTGGTGAGCAAGAGAAAGCAGCCACCTACGCAGGCTATAGACAAGTTCTGGGCACAGTATATCTGGGCTCCACAGGCAGTCAGCACAGAGAGGGCAGGAAGGAAGAGCTGACGGTGGGAGGTAGGAAGACATACAGAACACAGGAGGGAAATAAGCCTCTGTGAGTTCAGGAGAATGCCCAAGAATATTCTAGGGGATCTAAATACTTGCTTTCTCAGGTTGGTGACACTCTTTGGATAGGTTTAGGAGGTGTGGCCTTGGTGGAGGTAGTATATTACTAAAGCTTTGCTATTTCCAGTGAGTTCTGTCTGTTTCCTGTTTGAGGTTCCAGATGTGAGCTCTCAGCTGTTCTTGTTGCCATGCATGATGCTTGCAGTCAAATCAGCCAATCACCTCCATGGTGATTGACTCTTTTTTATTATCTATCTATCTATCTATCTATCTATCTATCTATCTATCTATCTATCCATCCATCCATTCATCCATTCATTCATTTTTGAGACAGCTTTACAGGTTCAGGCATAGGTTAAGGCAGGAATTTCAATTTATTAAAGTGCATTTATCAGCTTTTCATGACTACTAGTTAATACCCGAGGCAAACCACTTTCTTTTTTGAGCCTTATTACCTGATGACATAGTTTTTGAGCCATATTACCTCATTAAACTTATTACATAGTTTTTGAGCCCTTAAATTCTTACCATCGCTGGTTTAATCTCTGGTAAGGGCCAAACAGCATTATATCACAGTGAAAATAGCTGCTGTCAGAGTATCACTTAGCAAAACAGCGAGTGTCTTGTGCAAGAAATAGTATTTTATAACAATTCACTGTGAGAATGTCCTTAATAGTGTCTGAGGATGACCTACAGCCCTATTTTTATGCCACTTCTAAGGATTCTTCTTGTCCTTAAAACCACCACCCTGAGAATCAGCTTTCCAGACATGCACTGTTAGGGGTTAGAGTATTCTCAAACCCATCAATGTCATAGCATGAAAGCTTTGGGTTTGTTGGGGAAACTGAGAAACAGGATGGCATAGGAAGAGACCACCACAAAATTTGAGAATTTCAAACCCAGTAAGAGTTTACTGTGGCTTGGGGCGGGGGAATGAAGTAAATGGTGAGATCGGAGGTCTAGAAAGTACCTGTGATGCTTTAAGAGAGAATGGCAAAGACAGGTAGTGGAAGCCATGTGCAAGGAGATTATGGACTGGGTGCAAGTGTTCATATTTGCAAGGTTTGAATGTGACCTTGGTGTGAGGGAGTATTGGCAGGGAAAAAAAAGGGAAGAGGTTGAGAGAGAGGCACACTTTGGAAATACTGCCAGCCAGGATGAAAACCCATTCCAGGGTCTGCAACATTCATTTTGGTTAGACCTTGAGTAACCTTGCTAATGGCAGCAGTTTAAAGCAAAGCATCCAAAAAGATAAGCTCATAGCTTCTGAGAACACTCTGCATGTTTAGGAACCACTGTACCAACCCTAGACTGCTTGTTTGTATCTGTTACTGTTTTTTTTTTTTAATGCTGTTTACCACTGAGTCCAATTCTAACTGACACACAACAAGCCAATTGCACTTACTGATGTGGATTTCTCCCTCACCTCTCTTTATGCCACTCATTACCTTAACATCCAGAATTCGCTCTGAAGAAATCTCTTTTATTCTGTAAGACCCAGAGAATAAGCGTCAAGGAGTCCTTAAAGCATTACTTGGGTCCCACAGGCAGAATCGATCGGTTGGCTTGTTTATGTGCTTCTAACTTCTGAATTATAAATTCTAAGGACTGACTCCATCCTACATGTAATCTTTGACCGTGTTTCAGTGTGATGTTTTGCAGATAATAAGCACTCCAGTAGTGATTGAGCCAAGGACTGAATGGACACAAGCCAAGAGGAATGAACTCCCCACAGATCTGATAATATATAGGGCGGCCTGGAGAAAGCCTTGCAAAGCCCTTGCAGGGTTAGTGATCAGAAGGGAAGTGGACCCTGACTTCACAGATGTATATCAGAGAGAACTCAGGAAGAAGACTACTTCAAAAGATGGAAACTGTACCACTGAGGTGTGCTTCTGAAGTGTGACGACTCCGATCTGTCCCTGGGGTCTTGGGGCCTGGCGGTGATGAAATACAAATGTACAACTCGACCAAGGGCATTTCTGAACATGGAACTCTTTCTTAGTAGGGTGGTTACTATAAAGGCAACAGCAGTATAGAACTCTCACTGGGCTACTATTAAAAGCTAGCCATTAGCAGGCAAGGAAAAAAATGTGTTCTAAGACACATTGGAGGAGCTAGGGCAGGCGATGTTTCATCTGAGAACTCCCAGCTTACAAAGACACAGATAAAAAGTATGTTAGGACAGGGACCTCAAGCCTAGGTTGGCACACAGAGCGTTTTTCTGGCACAGCCCTGTTCAGAGGCTGTTCAAAGCTGTCACACTATGAATAAGGCAATCTAACCATTTAACAGGTTTTATTTTATTCGGTATTATTGTGTTGCGCGTCTGCTTGTGCATGGCCATAGTGTGGCTGTGGAGATCACGTGACCATCCTTGGGCACTGATTCTGTCCTTCCACTGAGTGTTTCTCAGGTATGTGTGGCTAGTCCTTTACCTAGGGAGGTATCCTTGGTAGGCTCCTGTGTTTTAGTGTATGTGTGTGACTTATTATGGGACCATAATAGCTGAGGAATTTTAAAAAGTTGGGTTTCTAGGACTAGTCAACTAGTTTTTTTTTTTTTTTAGTAACAAAGCTGACTGCCCAATGATTGCTCTGTTTGCCAGCTTGTTATTAATGAGGGCTTTTTTTTTTTTGGTATGGCCCTGCAGTACTTCCAATGTGATCTCTTACAGCTGCATTAGAGTTTGTCAGTTTTATTCCTTTAGTTTGATGCTCAGTTTAGCTGTTTTTTTCTCCCCAAAGAGAAGATGTTATTTGTCTCTATTTCAATGAAAAGAGCAGTTTTTACTTGGAGTTCAAACTGAAGACAATTGTACATTCCACACCACTGCAGAAATGCCATACCATGGCTTCTGAAACCATCAATCAGTTTTTATCTCATCCAAAGAGAATAGACCTTTTCCAGCAACGGTTTAGAAGAATGAACAAATTTGCACCAGTATCCAGAAAAGAAAATGGCCAACGTATTGTAAAATGTTGTGGTTTTTAAGTTATGTCTACACAGTGGAATAAGGAGACATTAGTGCAGTTTTAAGAACCCTAAAATTCCACTTCCCCAGAAAAATTGTTTCCTCCCCAACTACTACTTTTTGCCACAGTGATTTTGTTATACAATTAGTTAATCTTCCTAGTTCAGTATATCTGTACTGATAGACTTCTCTAGGTAAGGAAAGGTCATTTTCAAAACACATTCACTTGCTAATTCCATATATTTACCAAGCAACCTCAGGACAAAGAGAGTATATATCGCACACTCATTGGAGGGGCAAATACTCTTCCCTTTACTTAGAGAGATTAAGCTCAGGGCAAGCTTGGCAACATAAAGAAGAGGCGGGGAAACAACAAAACATAACCTCCATCTTAGCATTTCAAACTCTGGCCTGAAAAGGTTGAAGCTAATTTTGGTAGAATGACCTAGGTTGACAGCATTTGATCCACATCTTCTAAGTAACTAAGAAATTATAAACGTATAGTCTCCAGAGTACACCTTAAGCCTACCGTGAATTTTAACCAAGCCAGTTTTTCTTCTACTTAATCATTCAGCAGTTCAGACGCCATTCAGTTACCAAGAAACAGAACAACAAATCACTAGCAGAACATTTTGTGAGAGCATAATGCACCTCACCATTGATGACACTTTTGTTAAACCATTCTTGAGTCCTTAAGGGTTTCATTTACAGTAAGCCATAGAAAAACCAATATGAGTTATTCACAGATTTTAATAAAGGATATATAAATCATGAAAATGATTGCTATCATATCAATGTCTTTCTACAAATCCAATAGAAATTCAGCCAAGCAATGAATGTACACTGGTCTATCATGTCTCCATCCCTCTATGCCCACACTCTGGGTACACACACACACACACACACACACACAGAAAAACCATGAAGAATGGTAATCTTTCCATTTGTGTAAGGTTTCAGTAACACTGAAGCAAAATGTACTGAGAAGCTAAAACAAATTTGCTTCTCACAGCTCTAAGGCTGGAAGTTCAATGTGTCCTAGGGCTGCTTTCCATAGTTTGAAAACGAACAGCTACCCATGGTCTCAGTTGGTTTTGTGAGCCAAAACACTGCTTCTGATGTCTTTCCTCTTTTCAAAAGGAACTTTTCACACTGAGTTAATGCTTCCCCCTTAAGACCTGAACTTAAAAAGTTCTAACTCCAAATAAAAGCCACATTATGAACTCCTGGAGATGAATCCTTGAGCCTGTGAGTTCTGGGGGGGAAACAGTTCGGTCCTCAATATTGGCTGTGTGAAGTGGCCAATAAATCAGAAGCTTCCTTGAAGAAGCACTTTTAAATATCACATTGCAACCTAACACTGCAGTATGTTGACAAAACTCTGCCGAAGTGTTCAAGTGATTGACTAACCATTAGAAAGGCATGACCTTTCTGCAGCCTACAATTACTTTGCATGATAAATGAAGTCCTTTATTTCTGAAATGAAAGTTCATTATAATTTATTGCTTTGAAATGTGCCCATGGAACACCCATCTGAGGGTATGAAGGATGCTGTTGGCTCACATTTGCCTTCTGATGCAAAGAGCTGGAAGGACAAAAGGAGCTATTAGTCTACAAAGTAGGGCTGGTGGTGGACTTTGGTCCAGTCTAAAACACTGCCCAGAGACACAGCAAGACACTGTGGTTGGATGTAGAGAGGAACAAGCAGATGGGAAAAATGTTTTATTTTATGTACACAGGTGCATTGCCTGCATTCATGTATATGTGCACCACATGTATACCCAGTGCTTGTGGATGTCAGAAGAAGGCACTGAATCCTCTGGACTTGGAGTTATGGATGGTTATGAAACACCTTGTGGGTGCTGGGAACTGAGCCTGGATTTTTTTTTTTTTTTTGCAAGAGCAACAGGTGCTCTTGATGGCTGAACAATCCCTTCAGTCCCTCAATAGCATTTTCAACTTCACAATTTATGCCTCTAATAACTTCATGCATTCAGCTAGTAGGAACAGAATGTAAACAGTTGCCTACATATAATTTTGGATGCGCCCAAGTTAGGATTAAGTACCTCAACAAATACTGGGTGTCTATGCCAGGCCCTAGTTAGGAACTAGAGTTATGGATTTGTGGTACTTTAAAAACATCAATATTGACCTTACAGGACTAGCTGTACAAAGTTTAAAAATGTCTATATTTTCACCAGTTGGAGGTTGTTCACTATTTTGCAGGAATGTCAAGTTGATAAAATTGCATAAGCCAATAACACTGAGTCTGTCTTAAAGGGCTTATGCATGGTCACAATTAAAATAGGCATTGTAATCATAGGACATATAAAAACTTTTCATCACTTTATTTTATGAGAATATTTCACTTTTTTTTTTTAATTTTTTTTGTTTGTTTTTCGAGACAGGGTTTCTCTGTTTAACAGCTCTGGCTGTCCTGGACTCGCTTTGTAGACCAGGCTGGCCTCGAACTTGCAAAGATCCGCCTGCCTCTGCCTCCCAAATGCTGGGATTAAAGGCATGCGCCACCACCGCCTGGCTGCGAATATTTCACTTTTTAAAGGTCTTTCATGGTGTTAGGATATTTATGACATTTACTTGTATTTCTAGAATGTTTACTTTTGATAGATTGACTCCAAAATGAGTCTACTCTAATATGAATTGCCAGTATTTTTATCCAGTTAATGTCCATCCAAGTTTATCTTACAGAAATCATTTTCTGCTATAGAAAATATGTCAATTAATGTCTTCTTGCAGGTAATGGCAGCATTACCTCATAGAATAATTCAAGTACGTCTTAAATACTTACTAGCCCTTTTTGCTGACTGTAGAATGGGAAGAACAGACAATATCTAGCTTCATGGAAAATGCAGTTCTTTTTCTCTCTTAAGAAAACCATGAAATAGAATTATTGGGAGAGACTAGTTAATCATGTCACACAAATTTGCAAAAATATAATTACTTCGATACATTTATAATTTTCTTTCTTTCTTTCTTTCTTTCTTTCTTTCTTTCTTTCTTTCTTT
>CAJQZJ010000306.1:1420619-1432683 GCA_907164525.1 Lophiomys imhausi | reverse complement strand
CTTTCTTTCTTTCTTTCTTTCTTTCTTTCTTTCTTTCTTTCTTTCTTATTTTTTAAGCAGGCTCCCTCTCTATGTAGCCTCATCCTGGAACTTAGTATGTAGACCAACCAGGCTGGCCTTGAACTCACAGAAATTCAGAGAAATTCTGAATTTAGTCCATGTGTTGGGACTAAAGCCATGTGCCACCACATTGACCATATCAGTTTAAAGCTAATTTGACCTTTATCCTTTTTATTCTTCCTTCAACCTATGCAAGCTCTTTGTTAAAATACTATAAATTGAGTGCAAAGGTCTCACTTTCCAGCAGATGGCATGTTTGGTGAGTGACAGCTCTTCTTCAAGCCAAGGGGTTCCATTTTTCAGCCTTCTTTCCACTTTGTATGCTTTGCAACACAGCTATAAAATTATATGAGGAACTGACTAAATGCTTGAAGTATATTGAACAAATCTTATAGGGTTCATAAAGCTTTGTTTACACGTGTAAATGAATGTATTTGTACAGCCTCATATGAGAAAGGGTAAGTAAGGAAATAGATTTCCCTTCTTCAATTTTCTAGAGTTGGTTATAACAATCAAAATGTATTTGGTGAAGATTAAGCTGAAGGCCTCCCTACATTTTATTTTAAAGTTATATTGCTTTCACATTGGTGCTGACAGCACAAATCCATACAAGAAATGAAAAAACAAACATTATGGCTAATGTAAAAGTCATGTAATTTTCTTTCTTTTTTTGGAGGGAGCACTGAGTGACATTAATAAAAGAACTATAAAACAAATATTATAAAACTACACAGTAGTTATTTGATTAGAAATTGATCTTAGAAGGTTTGACCTACTTTTCTGTGAATTAAATACAACACCTCGGAGGCATTTAGAGAACATGCAGCCTTTATAGAAACACAATTATCTATTTCTAAATCTTTAACACAGTTTTCCTAAAATGCTATATTATGAACTGTGTGCTTTTAACAAACTGTTGTTACAGACAACAGTATGTAATTAGGACAGGTAAAGGAGAAGGAAACTAGGGAAAATAGAGATTATTTGAAAACCACATTATAAAAGTCCTTATGAATAAGAAACACTAACGAGCCTCTGAGAGGATTCTTGTATTGAAGTGTTAGACTGTGCACACTTGGAGACAAATGAATTAGTCATTGTACAAGTCAAAATGGAAAGATTAGGCTCTTCTTTGATGGCTTCACAGTGGAGGGAAAGCATCTTGAACCTGACCTTGGGAGCCTGATGCTTGTCCCTCAAGAAGCTCATGACTTCGAACTCATTACCTAATTTTGTCAACATACCAAAAAGATATCCATCTCTTTGAGATGGACTCACTAACCCAATCCCAGAGAGGGATGTATGAAAGCATAATGCCAATTTGTTTCATTCACAATGAGAAATTCAGTCATCACAGGAATAGCAATACTCATTGAATCATACATTTTTCTCCCTGCAGGAAGAATTACTTGAGAGACCATGCTATAATCAGAAGGTTTCTTGGTGATTATGTATTTTAAGACATTATTTAAATCAGATGTAGTTCTAATCTTGGCTCCTTTAAAATAGCAATGAATTTGAAATTTCATGAATATTAGGAAACTGAAGAACAGAAAAAAGATGTAATTATATGGCTTCTTCATTCTCAATCCAAAACAACATTATCAAATATCAGTCATCAGAGAGATGGGTAAATTGTCGCACATTCCTTTTCTAAATTATGGAACACACAAATATTAAACTGAGGGAGCTGGAGAGATGGCTCAGCAGTTAAACTGTTCCAGAGGACCTGGGTTCAATTCCCAGCACCCAGATATCAGCTCACAACTGTCTGTAACTCCAAGATTTGACACCCTCACAAAGGCATACATGCAGGCAAAACACCAATGCACATAGAATAAAAATAAGTAAAGTATAAAAAACCAAATATCAAAATAAATCAGATAATACTACACCTAGAGATGGTGAATAGCATGAGACACAAATGCTTTATATGATTTTTTTTCTTAAAAGAAAAGCATGAAAACTCCATCCATTTTGTAATGCACACTTGGACATTAAAGCTTACTGCATAGGTACTGTGAGCAAAATAGTAATTGTTACAAACTTAAGGGGAATTGATCTGAACTATTCCCTGAGCTATGAGTGGAGGCATATGTCTGAGACATCCCTTTTAGGGTGAGTGTTCCAAGGTCTCTCACTCTGCATATTATCTGTCTGTATCTGTTTCTGTCTGCTATGTCTTTTATGATGGCTGGGCAAGGCATTGATTTATGAATATAGCAGAAGGTCATTAAGAGTTATTTCATTGCTACATTCTTTTGGCATAATAGTAGTATTTGGATTTACCCTAGATTCTTGGACTATTTAGTTTCAGGCTTTTGGTCACCAAAGCAATGTTGGGTATGGGTCCCAACTCATGGAGTGTGCCTTAACTCAAATCAATTATTGCTTGATACTCCCACAAGCTTTGTGTCACCATTGCACTATCATATCATGTAGGCGGGACTCCATTGTAGATTGAAGGGTTCATGGCTGGGTTGGTGCTTATATTTCTACTTAGGTAGCATGCAGAGTACTGTTGTGGAAGGTCTAATATCATTGCTTCTGATAGGTTGAATCAATGCTGAAGTCTGGTTACCACCCCTTCTGAGGCATTCTCTTGATTGGTTAGTCGCTTATGGCCAATTAGCTAGGCAGAAAGAGTATAGGAAGGAGGGACTTCCTGATATTAGATAGGAACCCTGAGCACACACAGAGAATCTCTTTTTTTTTTTTTTTTTCTGCCAGGAGACACAGAAGGAGACAGACGTCTTAAGAACACTGGAAGGTAATCACAGGCACATGGTAGTTTGGGATTAGGTGATCCAGGTTAACTTAGAGTAGGTAATTGAGAGTCTACTCAGCTGAGGGTTAAGCGTTAAAACATTAAAAGATCTTGGTGTATTTTATTATTGGGGAAAAGACTGCAGCGGCTTATAGGCCCTCAGCCCAAACAGTCCCAGCTGTTGGACTTCCAGACTTCCGGACTCCCCTCAAACCAAGGCGAAGTTCCCGCCAAGCTGCTGGTTATTCTACTGGCCTAATATAACAATTTATATTAATTAGCAGAGTTTAGGTTACAGGTGGTGTAGGCTGCCCTTGGTCCCAGGGCTCTTTCCCCAGGATAAACTGGCAGGATGTCTGCTCCTCTGCCAAGCCACCAGCTGCTCTGCAGGCTTAATCTTACAGTTTATACTTACTAAATAACTACAATAATAAATTAAATTGAAATTTCAGAGTACCTTTCTTTAGCAAAGACACCTAGCACATAGGGGTGAAGGCTTTATATATGCACTAGCTTGCCTTCTTTACATTCAGTGTGTTGTATAGGTGCTGTCTTCAGCAATGGGGCTGTTTGAAAGTTCCCATGAGACCCATTTGGGTAATACATCAGTTAGATATAGCCCAATCCCAGTGTTTGAAACTTCATTTCATGACAAGAGATGGACAGTTGGGGCTCTGTATCCTCATTATTTGGCAATTCCATTTAACTTGACTTCATTTATGTTATATTTTAGGAAATTTCTACTGTATTAGGTTTTCATACTACCCCTCAAATGGTCCTTAATTTTAGCTGTCAGTGAGGGGAGTTCAAAGAATCCTTGCAGTCAGTAGAAACAACTCCCAGTAGCCAAAGCTTCTGAAATACTTTAAGTAGAGCCAATGAATGATAATAAAGTAGTGTTTGATTATGCCCCAAACTATAAAATAAATATCCCTAACATTGTTATATAAATAGTGATCAAATAAATAAATAAATAAATGGAAGGAGAATAGATAGATGATACATGCACACTTTACAGATAATTTAAGAATTAAACTCCTGAGAAGATTAAACATAGCTAAATCCCCACTGATTAAAAGTGTTGTGCACAGATGGTCCCTCAACTACGTGATCCATCTGATGCTAAGTCCTATGGATTGTATATTTGAAATGTTATAAGGAGAGTATCACTTTTAACCTATTCTTCCTCTTCCTCACCCATAAGCCCTGTATATTATGAGAAAAATCACCAAGAAAATCCTATTTGGTAGACATTACATAAAGGTTGCTTGACCACTATAAAGTCTGTTAGTGTCACAGTAATCACTAGGAGTCTGAGAAGATGTCTGAACTAAAAAAGAGTCTGAGAATGGATAAAGGCTTAATAGAAGGTAGTACTGTAAATGAATTACTGGAGAGGCATCGGAGGACAGCTGCTGAAGTCTGAGTAAATGGTGAACGATAGCAAGTGATGATGTATGGGTATTGGATTATTGATTGTCATAAATGCCCTATACTAATGTACTGTGTTAGTAATAGGGAGTCTGGGTCCTGAGACTGTAGGGTGCCTCTTCATTAACTTTGCAATTTTTTTTATAGTTCTAAAACTATTCTAAAACAATTTTATTAAAAAGTCATTGTATATTTTCTTTTTTTCCAAGTATCTAAAATTTAGTTATTTCACTTTTGTGGGTAGTACATGAAAACTGTTTCACACAATGAACACATTTTTCTCCAAAAGGGAATATGATTTTGCTGTATTTATTACCTTTTTAATGTTTTATTTACACTAAAAATTTATTGTTTTATTACAAAGTCGAATACAAAATATTACATTGTATTTGAGTTTGATCATCTGTGTTGAAGTCAAGCTGATACTTCATTTTTATATAGGTAACAAACAGTTACTGTTACTTGCAAGTGAAATTAAACATTCCCACTAAATACAGACACAGTCAAAAGGATATGAAATGTTATACTTGGTCTGAGGGAAAGCCTGACTGGCAAGACAGATTTGTCTGTGCTACTGGAGTGAAGAGAGTCAGCTCAGCATCTCTTCAGAAGGCCAGCATTATTGAGAAAAGTAAATATAGTCTGAATACCTCTGAATAAAGTATCAGAACCAAAGTCAGTTTTTCTTACTTGTTGATAGTTGATATGCTTGTGTAAAGGATCTCTGAGCTGTGCTGCAAGTTTCCAAATGCCAATCAAATCAATTAATATTTGTCTCATAAAGCCACTGCTAGCCAATGGGTAGAGATGCCTGAGCCAGGTGATCAGAGTTTACCATTAGGTGTGATTGCAGGAATCAGAATACTTCCAGAGGAATGTACGTCTGTAAAGGACATGACATTGAGGATATTTATTCACAGAAAGGGGGCCTGGCAGAGACTAAATGTACAAAAACACAAGCTCCACACTTACTTGTCAAAACTGGCTTCAAATCTTTAGGCACAAGAACAGTTGTTGTGCTATTCAGACTATAACTGAACCTTGTGATTATTTCAGGCCAGCAGTGTTGAACATAGCTACAGACACAATGATTTGAGTGAAAGTAAAGCAAAAATGAGAATTGGGTACCATAATACTACATAATGAATGGGTGATGTGATTGGCTTGAAGGGAAAGCAGTTGTTTGTATTCACAAGGTGTTTAAGAGTTGTCACAAAGAAGAAGAGTTTGGCTTTCCTTGTATTGCCTTAGGCAGATCAAAGTAATAACAAGTCAACATTACAGGGCAGCAGATTATGCAATATTGTAAGTAGGCTAGTTTTAATAAAGCTTTTGGGTGACTGGTCACTTTAGAGTGATGACATTACAATTTTTTTTTTTAGCAGAGGCCAAACAATTTCTTAAACAGTTGAGTTAGTATGAAAAACAGAACCAGTAGTTAACAGTGGGTATGTTTTTGCATATGTGTGGGTGAAGATATAAAGAACATTACTATACATTTATGTGAGCTGACTAAAGAATATTGATCAACTAATTAGGAGTTGACCCAATTGATAAATGGAACCCCAGGAGTGCTGATGATACAGTTCCACCTCCAGACTGAAGAGCTGAGAAACAGAACTAGTGTTTCAATTCATATCCAAAGATAAAGAATATATAACTGTTATAGCTGGAAAGGTGACAGCAGTCTTTTCTTGTATTCCGGCCTCTAATTGACTAGAAGCGATAAAAACTAACTTCCATATAGGGAGGATCCTCTGCTTTATCCAGTCTACCAATTTCAGTGTTAATCCCATACAATACACTCACAGAAACTTCTAGGATAATGCCTGGCTAAATTTATAGGTCCCCTGTAGGGCGGTCAAGTTGATGAATATAGCTATCCAAGATAAATGCCATTGGACATGGAGGTCAAGATCAGTCCAACAGACCAGGGTCCTCTGCCACATGAATTGGCCTACAGTGAGGGTAAATACAGTGGATCACAGTGAGGATGATACAAAGGTTAGTTATCTATAATCTGAAGCACTTACTTTAACACCTCATCAAAGTTTGATTTAACAGAACACTGTGCTAGAAAAACTTTGTTCTTCTTGGACAAACTATCTGACATAAACAATTTAAGGAAAAATAAATATTGTTCATGTGCGGGGGGGGAGGAGGTGTTCACAGAACAAAGACATACTAATGGTTATCGAAAAAGTACAGATTCTGTGTTTGATTTTTCATTACATGTTCAGGGTTAGAAGTTCAGTCACAATTAAAAAATACAAATAGAACAGATTTTATTTTTATTTTCAGTCCTGTAACTCCAATTTAAAGAATCCAAAGAACATCTCCTCTAAAGCAAACACATTTATTATATGACAGCCTGCTTTTAGACTGGCAATGTTCACAGCTTTAAAGCCCTCCAGACAAACAGAAAATGTCTGAACTGGTCTTTTTATGAAAAACAAATACTAATACCTAACTTCTTTTATTATATAATTTCATCATCTACACTATAAAATAGGAAAAGTTTATTTTAGTCAATCTATCTTACTTACTGACTTCTATTTTTTCAGGTGTGTACCCTGTACAACCCTTATCTTTAAACTACATTTTCAGAGAGATCTAAGAGTATTGTAAAAAGAGTTCTTGAATCTGTAGCCCATTCCCCTGGCTAATCACAGATTGTTAATTGTCTCTGTTCACCCTGCACTAATTACACTGTTTGATTTTGCATTGGGGTGGATACCCAGGAAGATTCCTAGAGTAATGGCCACATCTAGCTATGTGTTTATCTGTGCTTAATGATCTCTAGGGCATAAGGAAGACTTCCTTATAGGACCAGATAAAGTTAATTGTAGGACTTTCCTAAAGGATTCAGGCATAATCTTCTTGGGAAAAGACATAAAATGAATAATAATGCAGAAAGTCTCCAAGAATGCAATATGCAGAGACAAAAACCCAAAAGTGAGAGGTAGAATGACAGCTATTGTAGCATTCAGCTCAGCTTTGCTAGAATTGTGTCAAACAGCTGTGCTGGCTTCATGACTTTCACCAATTCTAGTTGGTATGGCTTTGCTATTCATGGTCTCAGGTTTTAATTTTGTTTACTAGAAAGTCACTGATTTTTGTGTGTTAATTTTATATTCTGCTACTTTGGTGAAGTTGTTTATCAGCAATAGAATTTTCTTGATGGAGGTTTTAAGGTCTCATGTTATAAAATCATATCATCTGCAAATAAGGATACTTTGATTTTTTTCTTTCCTATTTGTATCCCCTTGATCTCCTTTGGTTGCCTTATTGTTCTAGCTAACACTTCAAGGACTATATTTAATAAGTATGGAGAGAGTGGACAACATTGTCTTGTTCCTAGTTTTTAGTGTAAATTCTTTGAGTTTCTCTCCATTTAGGGTAATAGTACAGGGCAGATACACATATGCAATCATAGAGACAGCTTTAGCAGCATGTACAAGACCTACACAGGTTCAAATCAGACAAAAATCCTAACACTGAGAAGGAGATGTAGTCACAAAGTCCAACTCCTAACCAAGTTTTTTGTGTCATTTATTTTGTTTTGTTTGAGGGGTGGATGGAGGAAAGAAGAGAGAGAGGGAGAGAGAGAGGAAGAGAGAGAGAGAGAGAGAGAGAGAGAGAGAGAGAGAGAGAGAGAGGAAGGAAGAAAGGAAGGAAGAAAGAAAGAAAGAAAAAAAGAAAGAAAGAAAGAAAGAAAGAAAGAAAAACATTCAGTGGGTAAGGAAATCGGGAGGATTTTGGAGAAATTTGGGGAGGACAAATAATATGTAATATGTTCAAAATATATTGTAGAAAAAGTTTAAAAACACAAATTAAAGAAGATTTCAATAAGAAACAAAATTGTAAGCATACTAGTAGAGAATTATGTAGTGCTTGAATTCATATGTACATTGTACACTGAGTAAAACACATTAAATATATTTATATCCTAATATGATATATCTATATTCATTACCTTTTTATGGTGAAAACAGAATTTTTTATTGATTAATTTTTTTCTTTTACAGTTCCTTTTGCTCTATCCTATGGATTTGGATAAGTTACTTCTTTATTTTTCATTGGTTTTAAGAAATTATTTTGGTTTCATTTTTGAATTTTCCTTGATGCATTGGCCATTAAGTTTTCCATTTATTTTTATTATTCTCAAAGTTTTCCTTTAAAAAAATTGTCCTTAAAAGTTTGTCTTTTAAAAAATATAGTTTTATTGAAATTTGATCAGAATATACACCTGGTAGAATTAAATTTTTGAAAGGCTGATAGAGACTGTTTTGTGGCCTCTTGTATACTTTGCCATGGAGAATAATCTTCGTGTTTGCATGAAGCATACATATCTAACTACTATGGGATATAACATTCTATATCTAATATCTTTTTCTCTCTATTAGATCCCTATATCTAATCTATATCTATCTATCATCTATCTATCTATCTATCTATCTATCTATCTATCTATCTATCTATCTATCTACAGATGATATAGATATCTGTTAGGTCCATTTGGCTAAGGACTTGGTTGAACTCTCCTTCTATACTGAGTTTATATCTAGATAATCTTTGCTCATCTTTGAAAGTGGATCACTAAAGTCTCCAGCCATTTTTTTCATTCTCTTTAATATGGTACTTTGTGCCTGTATATCTAGAATTTCTAAGCAGACACATTTTCTGAACCTGTACTCACTTCTGTTATGTCAGCAGTGCATTATGCCCAGTTCAACATTTTCTAGGAGTCTGGCAACTGTTTCAGCACTAGTGGGCAATCAAAGCCCAGGTTTGTCTCAAGTAGCTAGAAACAGTAGTCCATTCCCATATGCTTCTGTCTGAGGCCAGGGATGGCCCTGATGCCTCATCCATAGTTAGCGACTGATGGTTAGAAACAGCAGCATTCTGGCTGGCAGTGAGAGGGGTCACCAGGTTCATCTGTAATACCTCTGCCCAACAGTGATGAGAAATTGTGTCACATCCTGAGCTCACCAACTGTTGAGACCAACAATACCATAGAGGAGGATCAAAGTCCATGGTACAGTGGAGTACCCTTTGCCACTCCAGAGGCTCCAACCCCAGGCAGGCCTGTTTATGGGGATTGATAATATCTGTCCAATAGTAGGTTTTCCTAGAATCTCCTTGCATCTTGTAGCTTGTTATGTTACCCAAGGTTGAAATAGTCTTGGTAAAGGAACTGCCTTGTCTACCTAGGAGGACTCTAAACTGGGTTGGCCTGAGTCTGCTTAAATCAAGAAGTGGACTTACAGTCTCAGGTAGAGGTCAGGTGTGGCCAGGGCCGACATCAAGTCTGAAAATGAAATGCCCAAATTCAAGTCTTTTGCAAATCCACCAATGGAGAGAGTAGAGTCCTGAATGAATGTGTATTGTTCACATGGCTACAACCATATCAAGGACCACAGTGCCTCAGCCCCATGGAAGTGGCAAACCTTTTCTGAGATGAGGCTTAAAGGGGTGGCAAAACCTTCCATGGGTTCGAGTGTGAATGTTGAGTGTGAGCTGAAAATGTACATAGTAGCATTCTCCCTCCATATGTTTGCATACTGAAGACTGTTTCCCTACAGAAATTGCTCCTATGAAGGTTAACTAAACCTGCCTCCTTGTGAAGTTGCATATAATAGTTCTGCCTCCTTGCTTGTATGTATGTAATAACTGTGTCTCCTTTTATGCAATGACCCCACTGTCATATGCTATTGTATATAATCAATATGCTGAACATCCAATGTGCTTAACAGTATGTCTGTTTAAGTAAATAATGTCGCAAGTTCACTCATGAGGTACTGTGAGCTCCCCAACCATGTGCTTTTGGCCAAACTTACAAACCAGGGTTGTTTTTCCATCCGTGGCGCAGGCCCCCAATCGAGTCACAATGCAGTTGGTTATCCTTATGTGATTCTATTGCACCCATGGGCATATATTTCTGTCCTAGTCATTAGTGCTTTACAACAGGGTTCATAGTTGGGTAAGACCCTGATTACTTCTCCCAACTCCACTGTCACATTTTATATCATCTTTATTTCTCATAGATATATCCTGAAATTTTCATAATTTTCTCTATAGCTGAAAGCCCTAAATTAATCCCACGACCAATACAACAAGTTGACTTTAAGCCTTTTCATTTAACTATGGCTCTGAATTTTCCACTGCAGTGTACTCAAACTGAACATCAGTATTTCTCTTGCTGTTTCTGTCCTGTCTGAGCATTTCCATCTCACCTGCTTAACCAATCATCTATTACTCAGGTGCCCATCTCTTTGAGTCTTTCCTCTCTTCCTACACCCACTCTACTATGTCGAATCAATTTCACAGTGTAGGTTTCTGGTCACATTTTACATCTGAAATTGTGATGCTCCAAGTGTGTGATGGGTTTTTAGATGGTAGAATTTGCCTTCTAGTGTATAAAATGCCAATATTAAATCAATATTTTAGAGTCTATGGAAAGCAATATTGTGACATCAAGTGATTTACAAGTTCCTATTTGTGAACTATGGGCACTTTTCCCTATTTTTCTGCTACTTCTCAGGGCCATACTATCATCATTTCAAGAGCAGATCATTTTAAGTGTGCTACCGTGGTCTCTTCTGATTCTAATATGGCTCTCAAAAACTGCCTGGGCTGTTCTCTAGCCTCAGCTATCTACATTGTAGCCAACATGACTGGCCAAGTGAAAATAAGTTTATTTCAAGCATGTTTAGTAGATTTTTAACCACTTTCTGTTGCCTAGATACTAAACCCCAGACTCTTTAATGTTCATTATGTGCTTGTATGTCAATACAACTCAACTCTTCATTTTTTTCAGGAATTCTTTCTCACACTGTGATGTCATGATGTATAGAGTATAGATTCCTGACAGTGTTTCAAAAAGACTTTGTCCAGCAGGATTCCATTCTCAGGCTTCCTTCCCTGCCTAATTTACCTGTTTCATTTACCTCCCAGCTTTCAATTTAGATGTCAGTTTTTCTAAGAATTTCCTTTGACCTCCTTGTGTATGTGTTAAAGATACTTATACAGCATTTCAGAATTCCCCAGTCAGAGTTTACCATTGAATTGCTTATATTTTCTGTAGAACAAGATAAATTATATATTTGCTAGCATGATTTGTGTTTCTTCTGCTTCGTTTCCCTTCTTTCGGTAAGAAAGGTAGAGTCTTTGTCTTGGGACATTTGTGTAAGGATAAAAGAGGATATCATTTGCAAAACAAATTTATTGAAAAGATTGAGACAGCAATACCTTTAGGATAGGTTTGGGAATAAAAATATTTCCCTGTGTTGTTGCCACAAGAACTAAGAACTTGTTCCTATTCCCTGCAAATATTTAAGGAAAATACTGAGATACTGGCTATGTTGTATATTGGAAAGCTGCATCCTAGACTCAGGCTCCTCAGCATCTAGGATTCTAGGGTTCTAAGGATGATAGATATGAATGTGTGCTCAGTGGGTTGGAAGACCATGTGGACTGAATAGTGAAATATAATAGTACCCAGAAGGGAAACCTCTGGAAACGAGGTGATGTTCTGGATGACAGTGTGACTAGAATCGTGTCTTCTTGCCAAACTCTTGAGGGACGAACTATAAAACTTGTTTAGACAGGTTTAATCAAAGTTAATAAACATCGTATATTTTGATTGACTTCATTTGTAGACTGTACTCCAGTTCATAGCATGTTGTCCTTTGAATATAAAACATCTTTTCTTAAAAAATCTTTTCTTATCTGCTTCCAAGTTTTGTCCTTTTTGGACAGAAGTCTGTCTACAGTTGAAGCAAGGGGTTTTTCTTGCCAAGAGAA
>CAJQZJ010000306.1:1398246-1415619 GCA_907164525.1 Lophiomys imhausi | reverse complement strand
AAAAAAAAAAAAAAAAAAAGAAGGGAAGAGGATGGGGGGGTTGAGGGGGAGGAGGGTGGAAGGGTGGGACTGGAGGGGGGAGTAGGGAGGGGATTGTGATTGAGATGGAACTTGAAGAAATAAAAAATAAATTATTAAAAAAAGAAAAAAAATCTTTTCTTTTTCATCCTAAAAGGTTTATTCTCTTACCATTCCCCTTTTCCTCTCTCTTGACTTTCATTTCTTCTAATCTCAAAGGAATTAATAATTCTTAATTGCAATAATCCCAAGTTGCAAATATTTTAAAGGATGAAGGAAATAGAATAAACGGCTTTCTCATTCTCTATTACTAGAATGGAACAGAACTGAAACAAGAAAATTAATGGTGGAAACTCAAAATTTGAATAAGCCTACTACTCTACCAATGTTGGTGTCGTGGTTTCATTATGTTGCTAATGTCACACAACTTTTTCATGTTGGGGGTCGTTTGAGGTGATGCTCAGAACTATTATTTTCTCTTTAAATTTTCTTTGAGAGCCTGGAGTGGTGGCACACACCTTTAATCCCAACACTTGTGAGACAGAGGCAGGCAGCTCTCTGTGAGTTCAAGGCCAGCCTGGTCTACAAAGGGAGTCCAGGATGGCCAGGAAAAAAACAAAAACATTTTTTCTTTGATAGAGATCTATGTTCATATACATATACATATATATTAGAATTTCTACTAGATTGTGTTATTTTGTTTTAAACAACAGAATTATTGATATATAATTCACATGTTATGAAATGTATTCTATTCAAATTTACAACTCAAAATTGGGCAACCACCAGAAGGTTCAATTTCAAAACATTTTCACCAACTGTTCTGAAAAAAATCCTTTCTCTGTAGAGATTAATTTTCATCCTGTATGTCTCTTTCCTACCTCAAGCTCCTGACAACCAGTAGTTTACTTTTTATTACTGTCAATTTATTTGCCTTATTCAACTAACAAAAATGACGTTACATAGGATGTCATTTTGTGATTGCTTTCTTTTACTTAGGATTATGTTTTCAAGGTGCATCAATGTTATGGTTTTTTGACATACTTGGTTATTTTATGAGTGAATAATGTTACATTGTACAGATAAGGTAGATTTATTTATCATTTATAATTTGATAAACATTGGTTTAGTACCACGTTTTGCTTTCTATCCAATTGTAGATCTATCTGGAAGTAGAATCACAAGTTATTTTTATCAATTATTAAATCTCTACTTTAAGAGGAATTGCCAAGATCACCAAAATGACTGAGTCATTTCACATTTCCTTATGTGGGACTAAATTGTTATGCATCCTTCTAAGCACAATTTATTGATACTTTTGAATTCTTATATGCTTAGTGCCAAGTGCTATCTCCTGTGAATTTGGTCGCTTGGCTCTAATGACTAATAATATCAATTATCTTTTCAAGACTCAAGACCATTTGGACAACCACAGTATACAAGTTTGGAGGTTATGAATATTTAAAGTCTTTGGTTATTTTATAATTAATTTCTTATATTTTTATTATTTAGTCTTAAAAGTTCCTTATTTTTAGGAGACATTTCTCATCTGATTCTTGATTTTCAAATATGTCCTCCCATTCCTTGAGCCTTACTTTAACTCCATGACACTGTCTTTTGAGGGAAAAAAAAGCTTATAATTTTGATGACACATAATTTGTCAACTTTTTAACTTTTTAAATTCATTGTTTTTATGTGTACATGTGCATGATCATATGTGTTGCAGTGCATGCCATGGTGAGTGTACATATAGAGATCAAAGGACACCTTTCTGCTATTATTTTTCTTCTACTTTTCATGGGTTGCAGGACTCAATCTTCAGATTGTTGACCTGTGTTATATTTGCAAAACCAATGTCTAATACCGGGGATAGATGTTTCCTTCCAAGAGGTTTATAGATTTGCATTTAACATCAGTTACTGGGTCACATCAAATAATTTTTATGTCATGCCCATTAGGTATTCAATCTCTTTCTTTTTTTCTTGTGCTAGATATAGGGCTGTCTCAATTTAATTCATTAAAATATCTACTATTTTTGTATTTGTTTCTGTTAAAGATAATTTGAAAATAGGAAAGAGAAAGAAATTATATTAGCTTCTGGTGCCGCCTTTTAATGTCAGCATTCTGGAATGCTATGCACCCATTGGTACTAGGGAGCCCAGTGTCTTGAAAATTTGTCCTATGGGCAACTACAGAGACTCCATCAGCAGACTTGTCACAGGGGGAGGTGTCCATTTTTCAGTATGAGCTTCTTTGTTCAGAGTCCAGTAGGGCATCCCTTGGATCACAGTGGTTGGGACGAACTCCTCAGTCCCACACAGAAAGGCAATCTGAATTTGTCAACTTTCTGAGACCCTGGCTTCTTTCTCAGAGCTCTGCCAAAGCAACGATCTAATTTCTACCTCATTCACTATCATCCATTGTCATGTCTAAGCTTATATCAATAATGCATTAGTCTAGGCTAAGGTTGTTCTCCACATAATATTAAACAGAATCTGTTCAATAAATTTACCATTAAAACAACCAATATTATACACTCATTCTAGTCATCTAAGTCATCTTCTCTGTTCAGAAGGATCCTATCACTGTATAATAACCGTATTTTTTGTTTTCTTAATGAATAAGTATTTTTTTCTGTGTTTTTGTGCTCAGATTGTGTTGAAACAAAATTCACCTCTTTGTCTGGAGGCCATGAGACATGTTGGAAACATGTTGAGTAGAATAAACACAATCACTGTATCCCAAGATATTTGCCAATGTTTACATTTCCAGAGGAAGTTACTTCTTTCTACCAGGAACAAGATTACTTATGTATTTAAAAAAATAATTCAGCTAGTTAATAGTTTGAACAGTTACCACTCCTGTGTCTTCTATTCATGGCTGTTTTCTGAAAACCAATGTCTGCTGTTGAAAGTAAATTAGCATTGCTGAAGACAGCTTGTGTGCTGGCAAATTTTCTGTCAACTTGATATAAGCCAGAGTTTTCTGAAAAGAGGGATCCGCAGTTGAGATGCGGCCTTAAGATCTGGGTGTAGGTCATTTTCTTCATTAGTGATTGGTGTGGGAGGGCTTAGCCCATTAAAGGCAGTGTCATCCCTGGGCTGATGTTCCTGGGTTCCAAAAGAAAACAGGCTGAGCAAGCCATGATGAGCAAGCCAGTAAGCAGCAGCCCTTCATGGCCTGTGCACCAGCACCTGTTAGGTTTCTGACCTGTTAGTTTGAGCTCCTGTCCTGACTTCCTTTCATGATGAACAGTGATAAGAAAGTATAATTCAAATAAACATTTTTCTCCTCATGTTGTTTTGGTCATGTTGTTTTATCACAGCAATAATAACTCTAACTAAAATGGATTTATATTTTTTCTTTTTTTAAATATTTATTTATTATGTCAGGTTACATCTCCAACACAGTTCCCACCCTCCACTCCTCCTGATCCAACCTCCCACCCTCTCCCCCTTTTTCCCAGAACTGATAATTTTTTTGAATAATTAGGCCACAATTATGACAATTACAAGGCACAACATACATTTCCAACGTCCAATCCACACATACCTGCTAACCGACATTAATACTCTATTATCCATCTATCTCCATATGTTTAAAGTTCTATACCTACCTCAATTTCCATCCTACCTTTCATTACCAACTTAAAATATATTTTTTTTTTGTGTACCAAACTTCGCTAATAAATATTAAGGATGTTTTAAACTTTTGTAACTTAGATTTAGTTGGTTCTTTAAACTTTAAAGTTAAGGTAATCCTTATAACAAAATTAAAAAATGAAATACAAATTTAACACACACACACACACACACACACACACACACATATATATTTCACATGATCTTTCACTTACTAGATGTGTAGCTATGGTTAATCACTCAGGTAACATATTGTGTGTCCATTCAAGAAGCAATCATGTGACAAAGAAAATTAGTTGAAGAAAAGACAGGAAATCTTTCTAGACGTGGATAACCAAACCAACACTACGGATACTGGTAAAACAGGTATCATCCTCATCATGTATCTAGACTTCCTTTCACATATTTAAGGAAAGAGGTGTAGAGGGAGCAAACTCACCCTCTAACCTATTCTGTACTGGAGAAAAAGTAAAAGTAAAATTATATACCCTTTTCTTGATTCTCATATTTTGCTCTCCAGTAAAGAATAGGATATCCATGTTCAAGGCTAATATAGACTATAGACCTTGTCTCAAAAAGCAAAAGGCTCTACAATTTAACATTTGATTCACTGTGATTTTCTGTAATGGTCTTTTTCTCTTGCAAAGAGAAGTTTCCTTAATGAGCAGTGAGGACTGCACTTGTCTGTGGGAAAAATGACAAATACTTAGAAAATAGTTTTGGATTATGCTGGGTTGGTAAAATGATGGTTAAACATTCTCTTCTAACACCCATGACTTAGGTTGCCTGGGTAGCTGGCTAAGTTTCCAGTATCTAAAATTCTTATACCTAAAACTCAGGGAGCACTTCAAAACAGGAAGCCAAAAGATTTTAAGAATCAGCGGGTCAGGGAGTTTGCTGCGAGATGGTGTCTGCCAGAAACTACACTCTTAAAACCTCAACAACACAACTGCCTAAGCATGGGCTGAACAATGACAGCAACAATAAACACTGTAAAGTGGTTTAGGAAAAGATCACCAGGCCTTATGCACACACAAAGATCTAGAGACAACTGAAAAATGATGACAACAGAAAAAAAAAAAACAGTCTTCCCAAGAAAAGAGCACACAAATTGGTTATCCAATACCAAATGATTGGCCCTGAAAACGTCCATACAAAGAACATTATAAATACTGAGCAGATGTTATTTAGGAATACAAAATGTATATACATATTTTTGTACAACAAAAATCCATAAAAGACCACAAATTTAAAAGAGAGTATGGAGGGGCATATGAGAGGGTTTAGAGGGAAGAAGGAAAGTAAGGAATGATGCAATTTTATTATAATGTCAAAATAGAAGAAATTAAGACTCCCCTCATATTCCATAGCTTGTGTAACTTTGAATATCATCCAGGACGCCTATTATGCGTTTACAAGGTTCTCCAAATATTTGTTTTTAGGAGATGTTCAGATGAAGCCATTCGTCATTGAGCCTGACAATCAGAGCTGAGTTACTACATCCTGAATGGCAAAAACAACTACTGCAAATTGTCATCAGAACTCCACCCTGCCCTCATGGAATAAGTGTCTGTATATATTTTTTAAAAGATGAGCTTTTGCTTGTTTGCTTGTGGTTGGTAGAGATTTTTACTCCCTGAGCTTGGCAAAACTAGAAAGTCTCCCAGGGGACCCACAGAAACTACACAAGTTCATTTTTTTCTTCCATTATGGATAAGGAAATCTATTTCTTCCTGTTAGTCATGATTTTATTTTAACCCTCTTCATTATTTGTTAGTTAATACATGAGAAGAAATCAATAGTTGAGTCTCTTGGATCACTGTTTTACAGCCCTGTGAAATACCTACTTCTTTGAAGATAAAGACGTATCAACCAAGAGATCGAAAGGTTTCAGTGAGACAAAATAAAACCTCTGGTTAAATGATCAGCGAAGTGACACGTGTTCTTTGCATTTAAATTCTTTGTAACTTGGTTTAATTAGCTTTGCTTCATTCTACCTACTATTTCTAAGATTTATCTTTTATTTTTACAACTATAAATAAATCAGCTATAAATCCAATAAGCTTTGTGAATTTATCAAAAATTTGTAGTTATTTATCATTCCTTCCTCCCTCTCCTTCTCTATTTCCCCACCCTGAGTTAAACCCCACCCCTGTTTCCCCCCTTCTCCCTTCATAGCACCTACACCTACTATTCCCCCCTCTAGAGTTCCCTTTACCCTCATTTCTACTTTCACAGTTTCTGTGGTTACTTCATGTGACACATTCAAATGTAAATATTTGGGCTAAGATCCATAAATTGTATGTCTAAATCTGTAATAATTATTAAATGCTGTTTTGGGTTTGTAGACTTTGTATCACAAATTAATTTAGTGTTCTATAAATGTGTTTTTTCTTAGCATACATACATCAGTAAAATAGGTTCTGGATTTAAACATTTAAAAAATAAATTTTCTGTCACACATATTTAAGTATACAGCTCTGTGATGCTAAATATGTTCATGCTGTTCCACATACACACTCAAATGTTTTCCAACACTAGGACTTCTTAAAAAATATTTCCACGTGGCCATAGAAGATAGAAGACCCATGACTCCTCACCCCGAGTGAGTCAATTTGAGATTTGTGGAATGTGGATAAGTACAAATTCAAAAATATCTGAGAAAATCAGAGGCATGTTCCATGTTTTGAGAAAAGTCAGACAATTTTTCCCCATGACTACAAAAGCTCAAGTAACTTGGGTTTCTCTTTGTGTAAAGGAACTAATGATTTTCTAATTTTATGAGTTACTGACATTTTTATGTGGGTTGTCATGAGGTTGTCAGAGACCTAAATTTACTAAACCCAGAAAAACCTTGATAAAAAATGACAGATTTGTGAAAGCATAATCGTGAGTCATTATTTTATATTCACAAATCTACATTTCTATAGAACACTCATTTTTAATTAAACTTAGGCTTTCTTAAAGGATACTTTAGTGCAGTGAGGAGTACAGAGCTGTCTACAGGAAGGAAGCAATAAAAAAGCTATAGAAATAAATAGAAGAAACGGCCTATTAAAAACAGAGAGATGATCATCTTCCTGTGGGGAATAAAATGTAAAAGGGAGGGTGGGCATTATCCAGCTCCAAAAACACAAGAGGACAAGAGGATGCTGCACATAGCCACCATGAAATGTATGCATCTTGGTTTTTTTTTTTTTTTTTTGCTTCATTAAGGTCGACAGTGCAAAACAGTAGTTGCCACAAAACTGTCAATTGGCATGGAAGTCTGTGTTGGCCATATTTAAGGTTTGGATTTGAGATGAAAAGGTTATAAAAAAGGACATGATGTTATCTGATTTATTCTACCTTTTATATTTATATCCTCTATATTTTGTTGTTATTATTTTCTCCATATTTGTTTGAGTAAGGAAACTTGCCAGTTCCAGCTTTTATTTTAAAACCAACATGGGATTAGCATTTTTTGTGATAGGATGAAGAGCCACTCAGAGAGACTAAGTAGGTAGCTGTGATACAACAGCAGTTGAAATAAAGCTAAAACCTAATCAGAAGAAAAGGATAAAATCGATAGTAGAGATTAAGTACACCTTAAAGAGATAAAAATAGAACTTAATCATTTGACAGGAAAAGTGGGAGGAAGAGTATGGAATGATTGCTGGGTTGATATGGTCCTTAGACACCTTCAGCAGCATTCTAGCCTCTAGTCCATAAGGTTATGTAATCACATGGAGGATCAAAAGATGAAATAAATTGCATATGTAAATCTCTCAGGAAATCTTGGGATGCACCTAGAACAGACAAAACTCTGTTCTTTTAAGGTTTTCTTTCTGCAGATATATATAAAGAAACATTGAAAAAGTCACTGCAACTTTGTAAATTTTGTTTTCAGCAACTACCTGATAAGAAAAACAAAGTATAGAGACTGCCTTTTACATGCAAACTTGCATGTATTGAATTTAATGAAATGTGTCATTTGAAAGGGTTAGGGTTAGAGAGTCATTGCCATCATTTATATTGTTTGTGCAAAAAACTAACTTGTTGAACACTTTATTGAAAGCTAAATTGAATGTTTCTGCTTGTGGGAAAAGAACAATTAAGCCATATTACTTTTTAATAAGACTGCACACAAATTCCTCAGTCCACGCATGAATGCCCATTTAACACACATGCTTCTCAACTGTGTACACTGTACCATCAGCTATCTCAAACTCAGTCTCTTGCTACATGACTTTCTCATCATGATGGGATATCCCCTTCAAATGTAGTCCAAACGAAATCTCACCTCCCTTAATATATTCTGTCACAGCAACAAGAAACTTGATTGAAATAGTGATTTAGGAAGATTGCCATGAGTTATAGGTCATCCAGGGCTAGACCAGGCCAGCCAGAGTTATAGCATGAGACTCTTGTCTTAGAAAAACAAAGCAAAGAAACTAAAGAAACAACAACTGTAAACAAACACACAGATGATTTGAAATCACAAAAACATTTTTATTTGCATGACTAAAAGTGACCTAGATTTCAGATAGTTATTTATACTTTGGTAATCTAATCTTACTTAGATCAATTTTCCCTTCATGTTTAAATGAAAGAATCCAGAATCTCTATTATGTATGCAACTCGAAATCCAGTAGAGTTCTTACAATAGCTTCAAAGAATCCTATTGTCAATCAGTTTTAAGTGGTGCCATTTGAATTCTTCCCTCTGTATTAAGCATTTCATAGCCATCCTTCAGTTTTAGAAATTTGTTCATTAAAATCCCATATTTGGGTACCCAAATTTCTATAAATGCATGTGGGTTTCCATGACAAAATACCGTACATTAAGTGGCTTAAAGAGCACAAATTCATTCCACACATCTTTAGAGGCTGGTATGTCCAGGGTCAACGTCTAGACAATGTAGTTTTGGAAGAGATGTTTCAATGATTGTAGATATCCTAGCAAGGTTTGTAGAGTTGGTGGACTCTCTTAGGGCTTATTATTATACTGATTAGGTCCCCACTTTTTTTTTTTATTTATTCCATCTCCATCACAGTGCCCTCTTTCTACTCCTCCCAGTCTCACCCTCCCAACCTCTTCCTCCTCTCCCACCTTTCCTACTCCTCTGTGCCCTACATATCAGTCCTCCCTCTCAATTCAGCAATCATATGAGGGCTAAGAGCTTCCTCATGTACTGGGGCCTACATGTCAGCACCACTAGGGCAAAGTGTCCCACTAACAGGTAACAAAGTCTATGTTCCTGTTCCTTTTGTTGTGTTGGTTGTAGAATAGTTATCCTATAAGATATGGCTAAAATCCAATTATAAGTGAGTAGATGCCATGTGTATCTTTCTGAGTCTGGGTTAGCTCCCCCAGGATGAGGTTTTGTAATTCCATCCATTTGGCTGCAAATTGCTTGATTTCCTTGTTTCTGATAGTAGATGAGCCACAGTTTTTTTGTTTGTTTGTTTGTTTTTTAATCCATTCATTGATTGAGAGACTTCTGGGTTGTTTCCAGTTTCTGGCTATTACAAATAAGGCTGCTGTGAACATCAATGAGGAGACATCCTTGTGGTTTTGTGAGTAATCATTTGGATGTATACCCAGAAGTGGTATGGCTGGGTCTTGAGGTAGAGCTATTCCAAGTTTTCTAAGATATTGCCATACTGATTTCCACAGTTGTACAAGTTTGCACTCCCACCAGCAATGGAGGAGTGTTCCCCTTTCTCCACAGCCTCTCTAGCTTATGGTACCATTTGAACTTTTGATCTTAGCCATTCTGACAGGTGTGAGATGGAATCTCAGAGTTATCTTGAGTTGCATTTCTCTGATGATTAAGGATGTTGAGCATTTCTTCAAGTGTCTCTAGGCCATTAGAGAGTCCTCCTTTGGAATTCTCAGTTTAGCTCTGTTCCCCATTTTTTTGATTGGATTATTTGATTTCTTGGCATTTAATTTCTTGAGTTCTTTGTAAATTATGGATATTAGCCCTCTGTTGGATGTTAACATGTAAAAGAATGCAAATAGACCAATACTTATTACCTTGCACAAAACTTAAATCCAAGTGGATCAAAGACCTTAACATAAAGCCTGAAACACTATGTCGAATAGAAGAGAAAGTGGAGAAAACCCTCAAACTCATTGGCACAGGTGACAACTTCCTGAACAGAACACCAATAGCTCAGGCTCTAAGACTAGCAATCAATAAATGGGACCTCATGAAACTGAAAAGCTTCTGTAAGGCAAAGGATACTGTCATTCAAACAAAATGACCACCTACAGATTGGGAAAAGATCTTTAGGGTCCCACTCTTAAAACCTCATTTAAATTTCATTACTTTACTCAGACACTGCCATTTTGATGGTTAAAACTCTAACATACACACTTGCCTGGGGCACACTGTCACTTCCTGGAAAATCTCATGTTGTGTCCTTTGTTAAGGATTTGACCACTCATACACAGTTGGTTTCTAAATGGATGAGCAGTGTATTCTTCAGTTTTCACAAAACAATAAAGCAATTCTTTAGAGCAGATTTCACAACTGACTGACGAGACGAGTCATATTCAACCACTTTAAAGTGAGTGTTAGCTATCATTCTCTTTAAACTCTTTTGATTTCTCCTGATAAATGGAATTCACTTTTGCATAGATTTCCCTATATATTTCTGTCCTCTCAGGGAGGTCATTTCTGCTCCGAGCACTTTTATTTTCTTCCTTCTGATCTCCCTGTGTTCTCCATTACTAGGTTTTCAAAGCTTTAGGTTGAAGCTCACATCTCTCCTCTTTAAATTTTTCTCAGTGTCCAATTTTAGTCACCATTAAAAATATCGAAGTACAATACACATACAGGAAAGTGCACATATCTTAAAAGCACATCTTAATAAGCTGTGATAAAATGAAAAGATCTGTATTAACACCAGGTAAGTACAAACACAGACTATGACTGGTCCCTAGAAGAAGCCATAATGGCCCATTTCTATTCTTTCTCTTGTTTCTCCACTTCAGCACCATCAATATGACTTTTATCATCGTAGAAGCTTGGCTTGATTAAGATTTAATCTCTTGCTAATGTCTCCACTATGTATTCTGTTTCATGTGGATTATCTGATCAGATTTTGATTTATTATTTATCACTATTTTTGTTTGGTGTGAAATGTGTATATGTGCATAACACAGAGTACATGTTGATGTCAGAGGACAACTTTGTGAACTTGGCTCACTCTTTGAAACTTTATGTGAATTCTGAGGATCAAACTCAGGTCTCCAGGATTGTGTAGAAAACAGTTACATATTAACTCTAGAGAGCTCTTGATCAGATATGGGATAATTCTTTGATTTCCTTCTCTATTGCAGCATACACTTTTTTTTTTTTAAAGTTACATATAGTCATGGATATTTGTGCCTTACTTACCTTGGGATTGTAATGAGTAAAGGTTCATGGGTGTTTGTTTCCAGTTCTTTGGATCATATTGTGTGTCTTTGTAAAGTGCTGCACAGCCCCTAGACATCCATGAGGTTCCTGGAGGCTGGGACCTCTCTTTGGCTTCAGGGGCTGGCCACTCACAACAGGTACTGCTCTCCACCCACCATGAGTCTTCATTTCCATCTCTTCATAATGCTCAAGACGTTCCACTTCTCTTTCTCTCCCACCTGACCCCCACACACTCACACATTGTGGTGGCTCCTGATGCAGACTGGCCACATGGCTCTCAGGCCCTTAGATAGCCTTGGTCTGCACTGTGTGTTGTGGCAGCCAGTGGGTGTCTATGGACTGCCTGTTATGTGCTGGAGTGCAGGTCTGTGGGTTCCACGGTGGTCTTCAGGTCTCTGTCTGCCTTTCCCCTGTGCTACATGGTGGTAGGTGGGGCTCTGTGTGGCTATGGCCCATCTGTGCAATGGGTCAGAGGACGGGGGGCAGGTCTGTGGGGGTCTTTCCTTGTCCACACTGCATGGTATGGTGGAACACAGGCCTCTATCTTCTTTCCCTGCTGCATTGCTTGAATTTGATTTGGTTTGATTTTTATGTGTCCTAGGCATAAAACAGCTTTGGCCACCAAGTCAGGCATCAAGCTAGGATAAACAAAGGATCACCATCTGCTCTGTCCCTGACTGATATAAGAACAATACCATTAACAAGGTGTCTCTCTACCTATTACCTGGGGGTGGAAATGTTGGTGAGGATGGGGGCAGAGGGAGCTGGGGAAGTAGAGGGTAGGAAGGTGGTAACTATTTTTTATTTTACTTTTAACAGTCTTGCTATGACCCTTTAACATATATTTGGTGAATACTGATACACATTGAATTTCTGTCTCCAAATGAGACCATTTAATGATGTCCTAAGTGAAGTACTAAATGACCCCCCTAATAATATGTGAGTTCCCAATGCTCCATACTCTTCTTCAACATTTGTCACTATCAAAATTTTTACTTTCAATACCTCTTTTTGAGTTTACTTTATTGTCTCCTATGACTACTGGGGCAGATTAATGATTTTGTATTATTATCTATCTTCTTAAAGTCACTCGTGAAATAACCATTCATATATTTTGCTTATATTCTGATTGCTTATCAGCATTAATTTGTCAAATTCTTTAATGTATGACAGATAAAAATAATTTTAAAACCATGTATTTGTTATTTTTCTACTGGACTAGTGATTTTTAACTCAGTAGAGTTTTGATTTCATGGTCTCCTTTATTCTGTTTCTTTTCCACTAAACATAATACAATTTTGATATATTATAAGAATTCATTTCTTACTTTCAGGTTGTATGGATACTTTTCTATGAAATATGTTTGTCTTACATTTAATAGTTATTGTATTTTTACTCCATTTGACCAAGGATTGTGGCATACTGTGGAAGGTAAGGCCTCTACAAGGACTGTTCTTTCTTCATGTACCACAGAGAAACCTCTACCAGGTGACAGTTTCTGCATGAGGAGACCATATGCTTTTTTCATTTCCACTGAATGCTTTCATTGGATCCAACCCTAGGGCATGTGCATACTGTGTGTTGTGGGTCTAGCCCAGGACCTGGTACATTGCCTAGTCAAAGTAATTCCATAGTCTTAATTACAAGAGGTTTACTGTAAAACAGTATAAAAAAATCAAAGAAAATTCTTGAGCAGTGTTCTTTACCAAGACTGCTTGGCACCTTACCATCTTGATTTTAATGGCATAATGATAAATCTCGTTCAGACATTTAAATTCAGTTTTTATATTGAATGCACCAATTGATATATTTGTAATCTTGAAACCTTCAACTTTAATTAGGTATGTTAAATTATTTATAATAATCTTCAATTTTTCTTATGCAATGTCCTCTACATTTTATTGGGGATGATATGCAGATATTTCATTAGAATTATTCCCTGTTTCTATTATACATGTTAGTTTTGTTTATGACTAACAATAGAAAATATTGGTGAATTTTTATTTAATCTTGAAGTATAATTATTTCCTTTTTAAAAAATATGATTAACTTTTATGAAATAAGGGAGTTCCTATCTGTTTCTAGTTTGCAAAATGTGCTTCTCACAAGACAACACTGTTGGTGCTATGGGCTTGTTCTGTCTTTATTGCTCCAGCCACATGTTTTTTTGCCCCTTCATTATGCTAATTTTGTAAATAAGATATTTTAAAATGAATAACCAATTTTACAGAATGAAAATAAATATAAATTGAACATGGTGTATTATTCTTTCATATTTTCATTTTCTTTTGTGTGTAATATTATTGGATTTCTTTGCGCCTGTTGTGGTAAAGAAGTCTTGGATTGACATTCTTGAGGGAGATTAGTGAGTAATTTTCTTTCTTTTAATGTTCTTTTCATTCTTGGTATCAATGGTGCATTAACTTCCCAAAACAAGCTGCAGAATAAGCTTATTTAATTCAAATAATTTCCAGTTCTAATTATAATTTTAATGGAGACACATATTATTTATAAGTGAAGTTTTAATATTTATATGGATAGAGACTGATGTAGTTTAATTACAGTATGCCAATGGGATATAGTCTGTATGGTAGTGTGGTTCCCTTTTGAAAAAAATTTTTTTTGCTTTTGCTTGTGTTTTTATTACACATTAGGTGCTTTATAACTTTTAAAATATTTTTAAAAATAAATTTATTTGTTGCTTCAGGTTACATATCCATCATATTGTCCTCTTTCCCCCTTCCCAGCCCTGCCCTCCCACCCTCTACTCCCTAACCCTTCCATCCCACTCCTCTGGAGTGGAGTGTCCCTACATAAGAGACCCTCACCCCAGTTCAGAAGTCATATGAGGGCCAAGAGCCTCCTCATGCACTGTTGGCCTACAAGGCAGTACCACCAGTGAAAAGTATCTCATTGCCAGGGAGAGAAAACTAAAAAACAAACAAACAAACCAAAAGGTCTATGTCCATGTTCCCTATGGTGCATTGGTTGTAGTATCGATTCCTGTACTATATAGCTAAAATCCGACTATAAGTGAATAGATGCCATTTGCATCCTTCTGTGTCTGGGTTAGCTCACTGAGGATGAGCTTCTCTAGTTCCATCCATTTGGCTTGCAAATTGCATAATTTCATTGTTTCTGATAGCTGAGTAATATTCCATTGTGTAGATGTACCACAGTTTTTTAATCCATTCTTCGGTTGAGGGACATCTGGGTTGTTTCCAGTTTCTAGCTATTACAAATAAGGCTGCTACGAATATAGATGAGGAAACTTCCTTATGATTCGGTGAGGAGTAATTTGGATGTATACCCAGAAGTGGTATGGCTGGGTCCTGAGGCAAAGCTATTCCAAGTTTTCTAAGATATCCCCATACTGACCTCCATAGTGGTTGCACAAGCCTGCACTCCCACCATCAATGGAGGAGTTTTCCCCTTTCTCCACACCCTCACCAGCATGTGCTGTCATTTGAGCTTTTGATCTTAGCCATTCTGACAGGTGTGAGATGGAATCTCAGAGTCGTCCTGAGTTGCATTTCTCTGATGATTAAGGATGTTGAGCATTTCTTCAAGTGTCTCTCAGCCATTAGGGATTCCTCCTTTGTGAATTCTCTATTTAGCTCTGTTCCCCATTTTTTGATTGGATTATTTGGTTTCTTGGCATTTAATTTCTTGAGTTCTTTGTATATTTTGGATATTAGCCTTCTGTCAGATGTGGGTTGGGGAAGATTTTCTCCCAGTCTGTAGGCTGCCGTTTTGTTCGAATGACAGTGTCTTTTGCCTTACAGAAGATTTTCAGTTTCATGAGGTCCCATTTATTGATTGTTGGTCTTAGGTCCTGAGCTGTTGGTGTTCTTTTCAGGAAGTTGTCACCTGTGCCAATGAGTTTGAGGGCCAGTCACACTAAATCTTCTAGAAGAAAAGTGGGAAAAACCTCCTTTTGAAATTCTTTTGAAACTGTTGAGACTATTGAGTTAATTATTTGTAAATAGATCATATATACATGCTAACTAATCATATATACACAAGAAGATAATTGTTGGAGCAGTTTTCTATATGTTACTGCAGCTTATTTTGTTAATTATTTTGTTCAAATTTCCTAGTTTTTAAGTGCCCTCTTTCCACCCCTCCCACAGTCTACCCTCTCTCCCTTCTATCCTACTCCTCCGAAATGAGGTGTCTCTACAGTTTATCAATTTCTCTTCATTAGTAAATATTAATCTATTAAAACTAGTTATGAGATTTAATTTCAATGTTTATGCTTTTTAATTTTGTATTTATATATTACTTTTTCTTACATCTCATTATTCAAATTTTTTTTTGTCAACTTAACACAAATAGAGACATTTGGAGAGAAGGAACTTCGTTTGTGAAGATACATCCATCACTTTGGTCTATAGGCAAGCCTGTGGGGCATATTCTAAATTACTGATTGATGTGGGAGGGTCCACTCCACTGTGAAAGGCATCACCTCTAGGCAGGTGGTTCTCAGAAGTATAAGAATGATACTGAACCTGAGCCTGTGGAGCAAGTAAGTACATAGAGTTCTGAATTGTGTTCCTGTATCTAGGTTCCTGACTTAAATGCCTGCCATAACTTCCCTCAGTGATGGATCATGATAGCATGTATAAGCTAAATCAACCCTTTCCAACCCAAGTTATTTGTGGTCATGGTATTTTTTCACAACAATAGAAATATAACTAAGGCAGCTTTATAGCTTTTAGTACTTCCCCAAATCATGTAATCAGTTCCTCAGGTTGTGATGACCCCTAACTATAAAATAATAATAATAATAGTTATTATTATTATTATTATTATTATTATTATTATTATTATTTTAGACAGGGTTTCTCTGTGTAGCCCTGGTTGTCCTGGAACTCATTCTATAGACCAGACTGGCCTTGAACTAACAGAGATCTATGTCACTTGAGTGCTGAGATTAAAAGCATGTGACACCATGCCCAGCTATAAAATTATTTTTATTCCTTCTTCATAAGCACAGTTTTGCTACCTTTATGATTCATAATGTAAATATCTGACATGCAACCACTCGGAAACAGTTATTTGACTCCCAAATGGGTTACAATCCGTAGGCTGAGAACCACTGCTCTAGGTTATGGCTTCAACTATTTGCTGTAGTTTTAATTTTAAGTAAAACGTACCTCATCTGCTCATGTGTTTTAACATTTCACCCAAAATTAGTAGTGAACTTTATCATGTGATCAAGTTCATCACTGGGGTGTGCCCTGAGGGTATTTTTTTGGTCCATTCCACTTCCTGTACTCTCTCTTCTTCCTGGTGGTGTGGCCATCTGCTCCTACTATCATATGTTTCTTTAAGTGGTGAGCTGTGTTCCATCAAACTGAAGCCAAAATAAACTTTCTTCCTTCAGTTGCTTCTTAATAGATATTTGATCAGAGGAGTAAGACAAGTAACTAAAACATTACTTAAAAATAAAAGGATGATAATAACTAAGAAAGCTGTTTCTATCACTGTTCTATTGCTGTGAAGAGACATCACAGCTAAAAAATTGTTATTAAAGAAAGCATTTAATTGGGGACATGCCTATACTTTCAGAGGTTTAGGGCATTGTCATCATAGTGGGAAGCATGGAGGCATGAATAAATGACACAGGTGCAGTAGCTGAGAGCTATATCCTGATCCTCAAGGAGAGAGAGAGAGAGAGAGAGAGAGAGAGAGAGAGAGAGAGAGAGAGAGAGAGGGAGAGAGAGACTAGGACTGGTGTGGGCAATTGAAACCTCAAAGCCTACTTCCAGTGACACACTTCCTCCAAAAAGGCTACACCTCCTAATGTTTCTAATCATTTTAAACAATTCTATTCCCTGGTGACAAAGCATTCAAATATATCAGCCTTTCTGAGGCCATTTTTTCTACAAGCCACCACATTCTCTTTTCTGATTCCCATAGTCTTGTAGCCATATCACAATAGAAAATGCATTTAGTCCAACTTTCAAAATCCCTATAACCTATTACAGTCTCAACACTGTTTTAAAGTCCAAAGTTCAAAGTCTCTTCTGAAACTCATGACAGTCTCTTAACTGTAACCCCCTGTAAAACAAAAACAGACAAAACAAAACAAACAAACAAAAAAACCAGATCACATACTGCCAACACACAACATCAAACCAATAGAATAGACATAATCATTCAAAAAGGGAGTAAAAGAAGCATAGTGAGGCACTAATGGACCAATGTAAGAATGAAAGCCAACTGTGCAAACTCCAAATTCTGAGTCTCCATTGAAACCGAACTTTTAAATTATTATTTATTTCTTATTTATTACTA
>CAJQZJ010000306.1:1383944-1397846 GCA_907164525.1 Lophiomys imhausi | reverse complement strand
ATTCACTAAATCTAACTTATATTAACCTATCAGCCCCTTCACTCCATGTTTGATGTCAAAATGTTCTTAAGATCTCCAGCTCCTTCCATCTTTGTTGATTATAATACACTTCTATCTCTTGGTCTGGTTCCACACCTGGTGTCCAGCTTTCCTTTGCAGGTATCTGCCTAGCATCTCCAATATCTTGGGGTTTAAAAGGAAAACCATACTTCACCTTCACAAGTGTCAACAGTGGCCTCTCTGGGTCTCCATATAGGTACATCCTTTATACAAGCCTGGCCTTAGCCACTTTCCTTAGTTGCAGAAGGAGACTCTACAACCTGTTTCTTGTGTCCCTGACTCTAAGTCTAGAACTATGTGGCTGGATTTACCAAGACCTCCTGTTTAATAGAGCTGGTACTTGGTTTCCTCATTCAGACACGTTTGTTTCAGTTCTCTGTTGTTGATGGTCCCTTTCACTGATTAAGCTTTTCTTTAATTCCTTTTAACAAATAGAAGATTAGCTGGAGGTGGTCTTGCCCTGAGTGTACCAGTCCTTATATTTTATTTAGCATAAGGTTTTCTTTAAAAATTTCATCTCCTTGAGCACTGCACTTAGCTGCATTACATGACTTGGTGCTCCTTTTCTCTTTAAACTTCCATATTTTATATTTCTTTTTGTTTAGCTTGCTGCTTTTCTTTATAGATCTTCATAAGGGTGGTTATTAATAACCACACAACAAATTCAATACTAGCCTGCCTTGAAATCACCTATGCCAACACTGTTAATCAAAAATTCTTCAATTCAGCCTCAGTCAGGTATTTAGGACAAGAACAAAAAGCAGCCATATTCTTTGCTAGTATATCACAAGAGCTGTCTGTAGGCCACTTACTAATATTCTTCTTCTATGAATCCTCCTAACCTAGACTTTCATAATTTAATTTGCTCTCAGCACCACTGTCTTCCATGTTCCTACAAGTATGGCTCATTAAGTCCTGTTTTAAGTGATCAACTGCATTCCTAATACATAGTACCAGAGTTAACATTGTACCAATAAGCAGCATGGTCAGGACTTTCACAGAAATACCTAACTTCCTGATCCAAAATTATGTATCAGTAACTGTTATATTGTGAAGAGACACTAAAACCAAGGCAACTCTTATAAAAGAAAGTATTTAATTGAAGTTTGCTTACAGTTTCAGAGGTTTAGTTTATTACCATCATCGTGGGAATCATGGCAGCATGCCTGGCACTTGAGAAGTAGCTGAGAGTTAAATAATGATCCATCATCCAAAGAAGAGACACTGTGTCTGGTGTCTGCCTTTTGAAACTTCAAAGCTCACCCTCAGTAACACTCAGGGTTATTGAGTGCTCACACTCAGTAACTTTCTTTAAACAGACTACACCTCCTAATCCTTCTAATCCTTTCAAATAGTTCCACTCACTGGTGTTTAAGCATTCAAATATTTGAGCCTATGAGAGCTATTCTTATTCAAAACGCCACAAAAGCAAATAAGAAGAAAGGTAGGCAAGGATATGGGGAAGAAGAACCCTTTTGCATCACTGGTAGGAAAGTAAGCAGTGAGGCTCCTATACAGATCAGTATGGATGCTCCTCATAAAACTAAAATTTTAATAGCCAAATGACTTAATGGTACCTAGGATATCCCCAAAGAAATCTAAGCCAGTATACCACAGAGATACTTGCTTATTCATGGTTATTGTGGCAATGCTAATAATAACCAAGATATATAGACCAACTTTGAAGCCAATCAAGAGATGAACAGTTAAGATATCTCTCTCTCTGTCTCTCTTTCTCACACACACATACACTCGTGCGTGCACACACACATTCACTCACATATATGATACTAAAGAAGAAAATCTGAAATGGTTGTTTGTTTTTTTTAAAGAAACATCTTTTATTTAAAATGTATTTATGTGTTTTTTGAAATGGTTATTTTTTCTAGTAGATTACATTAGTTAACTTTTGAGAATACAACAAAGGATCCTTAGTTATGTGTGAGGTTGAGACAAACACAACCTTATATAAAATTGCAAAGCACATTAGTTCATTTTAGACACTGGAAGAGAAAGTTATTGAGAACAGCAATTTTCTAATTTTACTACAAATTTAGAATTTTACTCAGGTGTGAAAAGAAGTGTAATTATGTTACATGTAGGGAAATGGATGGAATTAGATATCACATTCTGTTAATCAATTTAGGCTAGATTTAGAATAAATATCACATATTTTCTTTCAAATGCAAAATGTAGTGTGTGTGTGTGTTGTGTGTGTGATGAAACTAAAAGATGGTCTATGGACCTGTGATAGGGAAGGGTGAGTTCTAAAGGGTGGGAAGGCGAGAAAACAGGAGAGGACAATGACAGAGACAATGACAATATACCATGTTTTCTCTCATATGTAAAATATATGTATCTACAGCTACTATGTATCATATTTTCATCTATCTCTTTATCATCTGTGTGTTTGTCTGTCTGTCTAATCATCTATCACAAAAGAAGAAGTTAAACTTTTGTTAAGAGGAAGGGAACCAATGGAGGAATCAAGAGGAAGGGCTGGGGAGAGTAATGTTAACCAAATAGGAGCAAATATTACCATGGTATACATGGATGAACATGTCATACAAGCATTATTTTGAACCCTAAACAACTCCTCCAAACCAACTCCCCACCCCCACCCCCAAATGAGAGAATATCTTGGGTTTTAGTCTTTGTTTATCTACCATCTTCAAATATTGTATTGACTAGAAACATTCTTTGCTGGAGTCTCTGAAATCCAATTTTCCTCCATGTATTTCCATTGGATTTTTGCTTAACCTACAGAGTATTTCTTGGACTCAGGTCCTGCTCCAGGTTTGGCAGCAATATCTAGGTACAAAACAGCCTCATATCCTGGTTTTCCTTTCCAGCTTTTCCTCCTCTCACCCAGTGTGTTTATGTACTGTCAGGGTTTTGCAGATTCTCTCCATAGGGAGGTTGATCTCAGCAGCCTCCGGTGCCAGCGCTGGAGATGAGCCCAAGGCCTCTTTGTTTTTGCCCAAAGCAGTGTTTCCCTCAGCCTCACACATGGTTCTGGGCTTTGATTTGCATTCTCAAAAAATTAATTAACATATTCCACTAGAAAAGACAATCACTTCAGACTTTCACCTTTTGCATCAGTAAAACCCTGTTATTTCAGGGATTTCTTTCTTTCAAGCTATTCATCTAAGAGGAAAGAAGAAAAACACAGATTTATTTTCTTTCTATTCATAAGATTTATGCCAACCACATGGAAAACAGGAGGAACTCAGTGTAGCTTATCGTTTTTGTTACTAATAAAGTAGAAATTTTCTATCCTTCTAGTTTACCCTAAAGTATAATGAAGAATAAACGTTGTACCACAATGTTTTTTCAATTGTTTGTTTTATTTTGTTTTTTGAAGATGCTGAAAGTATGTAGTGTTGTTTTGGATTTTTAAGTTCTAGTTCCTAGGTTTTGTATGTAGGACCTGAAGGTGATAGGGAAGTCCTCTGTTACTGAGCTATACTCTAGTCTCAGGTAGAATTTTGTAATTCCAGAACACAAGAGCTGGAGTTTACTTGATTATTTTTGAGAGAACACTGATAAAGAGTAAAGTCTTTCCTCTTTATTGTGCAATGAAGAGAAGTCAGTATAGATTGCATCATATGATTAGCAAACGTGATACTTGTCATGTGTTTAGTTAGTCATTTGAGTGAGATATTATTTATATAAAATATATTTTTCTTGTTTGTTGAAAAATACAACGTTAATTTTCAAAATGTCCTTTATGTATTTTTATATCTGTATTATGCAAGGCATATTAGTATTCAAGGAAAGATAAATTAGCCTGTCTTTTCTAGTGTACATCTTTCTCCTCCTCCTTCTCTTATTCTTCCTCTTTTCCCTTTCTCTTTCTTCTTCATGGTGAAGGTCAACACAGAGCTTTTTCCTGCATGACTGAACTATGTCTCCACTCACTCTGTGAATAGATTTCTTAAAGATTTGGATGGATTAGTTCAGACTTTTATATAAGAATATCATATTAACCTCATTGTTTAATCTTGTTATATGTCTGTTGTACAAAGGAATATATATAATTTTGTAAGCTACTGAAAAGGGTATATATGAAAGAAAGTTATGACAAGAGAAAATCTACGGCAGTTTTCTGTGCAGAATTTACTTATGTTCTATATACAGGTTGCTAGGCACACTATAAGGCAATCAAATACAAGAAAGTTATTTCAAGCCCACTCCCAATCCAATTCATTTGTTATGTTAAAGTCTTCAAATCAGAATATGCATGTGCTAAAGTCTTCAAATCAGAATTTGGATGCATTGACAGGCTTACGGGTAAAATTATGGTGTTCTATCATTTCTTAGAGAACTGAAGAAAATTCTAAAACATGACAGCTTTTAAATGACATACTATCCCACTTAAGCTTAGGCTTGGATATGTTAAGTCAGTTATTAAGGCTTGATTTATGATAAGTAGACCTCCCTACATGCCCAAATTATCTTATATTGTGCTTCAGCTTCCTTTCTCCTGTGAGATTCAAGTTCACATTAGTGACAAGAGCAATAGGAAGGGAGAGAAAGCAAGGGTGAGGATAGCATGGCTTGGCTGAGCACCAAGCTAAGCTATGCAAGATTGCTTCTGACTCAGATCTGCAGCATGAAGACACTCTGAGTTCAAATGAGGGAAAATTAGATAATTTTAATATTCTTCATAGCTTTGGTGTTGTGATCTCATTTTCCCCCATCCACAGTAAAATATTCTCATCAATGATATGCTACCCACTCAAAATTTCAACCAAACATCTTTTTTTCCTGTAAATTCCATCATGATACACATCCTCCAAATTATATAAAAAAGAAGATATTCCCTTTTTAAAACCTCATTTTGCCACTTTTGGCTTCAAATGTAAGGAAAATAAATGATAGGAGACTTTGTCTCCAAAAATGTTTTATCTTTTTCATTTAGCTGAAACTATTAATAAAATTAGCAAATTTATACACAACATTCTTAAACAGTCTCAATTATTTCTCTAAAAATAATATTTGAGGAAATTACTGCTGTTTCTTGAATGCCACCATAAGAAGATTAAAGCAATAATATAGGATATTATGTCAAGTTGGAAGTAATCCATGCAAATTGTTATTTTTTATACAGTCAAATCACTTTCTGTTCTTAGTTTAAAATATTTTATTTCATTATGTCGTTATTTGTATGTGGAATATGTGGTGTGTGTGTGTGTGTGTGTGTGTGGGTGTGTGTGCGTGTGTGAGTGTGCGCACATAAGGTCCTAGAAGGCCAGAACAGGGTGTTTAATACTCTGCAGCTGGAGTTACATGAGTCAGCTGCCCCACTGAGCCATGTCTCCATTCTCCATTGTTTCACTTTTATGTGATAAACAGATACTTAAGACCACGGTTACTGTTTTCATCTCCTCAGGTTAGAGAATGTGGTAGAGGGTATTAACTTTTGTCCTCTGCCAGAGTTGTATGTATTCTTAACTACTGAGACCTCTCACCAGACTCCATTTTCTGTTCAACACATTTTTGACATATACTCACCACATAACTGCATGGAACATAAAATAGTCAGGAAGCATAGAAACTGCTAAGGGAATTTGGTTTAGAATTGTAATTCTACAGGAAGTTATTTTGTACTGTGATTCAGAACTAAATAGAAAAATTTGCAGGTAAAATCATCTGACTGCTGTGTGAGATCTTTTATGGCAGCTGTGTAGGATGGGTATTCTTGTAATATCAGCATTTAGAATTCTTAGGCAGGAGATTGCCATGAGTTCCAGGCAACCTAAGCTAAACAGCAGGACCTTGTTGCAAAAACTAAAATAACAATGATCTTACATAGCAAACATTCAAGGAATTTAATTTTTGGTATTGAAGGAGGAATTCTCTAGCATTTTACCTCATGATCTAAATTTTGCTCATTCATTTTTAATACAAAGATTCTTATTTATTTTTAATTTTTAAACTAAAGGTATATGTGTGTGTGTGGGTGGGGGGCAGTGAGGAGTATCTGAGTTTATGGAGACCAGAGAAGATGATACTAGATTTCCTGGAGCTAGAATTACAGGTGGTTGAGAGCTGAATTTGCATCCTCTTCAAGAACAGTATTTGTCTCTAACTTCTGAGCCATCTCTCCATTCTCCACTGCCTCATTTTTATGTGATGAACATATCTTTAATACCGTGGTTACTGATTTCATTTCCCCAACAGAAATAATGCAGTGTAGGTGCTATTGTGCAGATTTGTAGCATCTGAAGACAGCCTTCAAAGAAAACCATAGTCCAAGATTGTGCCATCACACAGGTGGGAGAACAACTCCAACTCAGGAATGGGAGGAGTTTGTAAGATGAGAATGGCTTAGAAACTACTAGTACAGTTGACAGGATTGTCTTTAAAGTCCAGAAAGCATGATAGTTTGCTATCAGATAGACTTGTCACTTTGCATCTGTGTTCTTTTGGATAAATTATTTTCTGCTCTGATCATTTATTTCTTTGCAATAGATCTTTCAAAGGGCATGTCAACAATATCTGTTACCTGTTTACATAATGTCACTTATTTCATCCAGAGGAAGAGCCAGTGTCTTTCAAGCCTCTATTGTGACTAGTTCCAATTACAACACCAAGGCAGAGTAGTTGCAGGGATAATACTGTGACCAGAGCTAAAAAAACTTTTCTGTCTTTGATTCCAGTCACCATTTAAGAAGTCCGGTTCCTTTGAGTGAGACAGAGACTTCTGTTCCATTGGTTCCAGAAATTCCACTTGACAATTAGGATATGAATGAAGTCCAGATAGAGAAGTCAGGAGAAAAAAAAAGAAAGAAAGAAGAAAAAGAAAGAAAGAAAGTCAATAAAAAAGGAAAACCACTGTGTGCAGTCCAGCCAAAACTCATTATTTTTTGCTTATTACATAAGTCTAGACATATTGACTTTTCATACTAGCAGATTAGGAAAGTGTTCCTCAAGTATGAACTTGAGATTATTATAATTAGTGGCTTAATGTTATGACAATGTGAGATTTTATGCACAATTGAGCACCAGTGGAGGAGCTTAATTCAAACTTTCCTCCTGTTATTTCAGATACTTGCATCCTTTCCCAAATCCAAATGCCTATGATGTTGGTGGAAATGTGAAGCATCTTGACAAGAACTGTAGAGAAAAGGAGAGCAAGGCAAAGCTACTTCCTCCCCAGCTATGCCTCCTTGTCACTTGACAGTCATTTGGAATTACAGCACTGGGGAGAGGAGGCAGCAAATCACCCACATTCAAGAACTGTAGGCTTTGACTTAGGAATTGAAATGTGAGGTTACAAGCAACTAAGAAATTCTGCACAACAAAGGAAACAATCATTAGAGTGAAAAGACAGCTGTGGAATGGGAGAAAATTCTTTGTTAATGACAAGTGTGACAGAGAACTAATATTAGCATCTATAATAAATTTAATAATTAAACTACAAGTTCTAATCATTCAATCAGTAGATGTGTTAAGAATCTGAATAGACATGTTCAAAAAGGAGAACTGTTTGCAAAAGTTTCCAATATCCTTAGCCATCAAGGGAAATTGCTCTGAGTTTCTATCTTAGGCCTGTCAGAATGGCTTCATCAAGAAAACAAATGACAATAAATGCTGGTGAGAATTGAGGAAAGAGAAGTCCATATTCACTGCTTGTAGCAATGGAAGCTATTGTAAGCAAAAACAGTACAGAGGTTCCTCAGCAAACTAAAAATAGAACTACCGTACAAGACATTTTGGTATATGCCCAAAAGAATCCCCAGTCAACCTGCCACATCCATGCTGACTGCTACACTATTTGCTATAGCTGAGAAATAGAAGCAGCCTTGAAGTACTTTGACAGATTTGGATAAAGAAAATGTGGCTCATGCACACAGCGGAATTTCTTGACTGTGAAGAAATTCTTCATGTGAAGACACAAAGAATGAAATTATGTCATTTGGAGGGAAATGGATGGAACCAGAGACCTCCATTTTAAACAAAATAAACCAGACCCAAGCAATGCTATACTTCTTGCATTTCAGAAGCTACATTTAAATACACATATTGCACAAACATAGAGGCTAGCTAGCTGGATGGTTGATCGGTAGATGATAGATTTCTGTGTGAAAGAAACAGTATGAGAGAGAATGACCGAGTAGATAGAGATCTTCAGTGGGTGAAAAGAAGGTGAAGGAATTGCATGTGGAATGAAAGCCGAAAGGGAGATAATTTCATGGGCAGAAAGGGACCAGCAAGATTCAGTAAGAGGAATGGGGAGAGGGAGGGGGAAGGTTAGATGAGGATGAATGTGTGCAAAGGACAAAGGCAGTTGTGTGCAAATGTCGCAATGAATCCCACTACTTCCGGTAATGTAAAAATGTTTAAATTATAGTCTTTAAAAGTTTCAGTAAATATCATACTTGTTTATATTTTATTTTTCCAAATCATTTGCTAAAAAGGAAGTAGGAGGGCCTTTAGGACGGCCCCACAGTTATTATTTGAGGGAAGTTGGAACACTGATCTTAGTGGAGCAGCAAGAGACTTCCAAACTCTCACATCAATTCTGAAACTTCTCGACACAGCCCGGGCTGGGTGTTTCAAATCTACTAGTGAAAGACCCCTGAAATGGGGACACCGCCCCTGGGGCCCAGCGTCCAAGGACAGAGACCGAGACCACCGGATGCAAGTGCAAGAGGCAACTTTATTGTTTACACAGGCGCCTGCGGATACTACAGACTTCGGGTGACTGAGCGTGCCGGGCTAGGACGAGGGTTGATTATATAGGGTTGGGGTGGCAAGAAGCGGGCTTACAGAAGCAGATGCATGGTTACAGGGTTTTCATTGGTTGATTTAAATGAGGCCATGGGTTCAGGTTAAGGACAAACTCGGCATTCCACAAGGCTATCGTCAGCACATTTTTTGGTTTCCCCAGTTCCTGGGGCCGGTGAGTCAGTTGGCAGATGTTTAACCACAGATATCCTGTTTTTGCTGGCCTCGCCCAGTGTGGAAGGTCCCTATCTTAGGCAACAATACAATGTCAGTTTACAGAGAGGCATAAGCTTATCTTAGGCAACAATACAATGACATTTTACAGAGAGGCATAAGCTTATCTTAGGCAACAATACAATGACATTTTACAGAGAGGCATAAGCTGGGGTCTTTCATTAGCACCTCCTGTGATGGGTGGAAAGTCCTGAAAACACCGTAATAAGCACCATCTTGGGAATGAGTGCCTCAGATGTCAGAAAGAGACCAGGAGTGATGCTCGAAAGTGCCTCTGTACATTCCAGAGTGCGGCAGAAATATCCTCTTTCAACAGCAACTTCAGACTCATACAGACGTCGTCTAATTCCACACTATTGTCTGTGACAGGGGTATTTGTGAATTCTTCCTTATTTGATTCTGAAAGCTTTACACTCTCATCATGCTCATGAGGTAATTAAGTACGTAGAGGTATGCAAATTGAAAAACCCAAATCAGAAAAACAAATATGGGGTGTTTTCTTGCATTTGTGGCTTGTGTATTTTATGCAGATGCACAAAAGCATATGGTCATAGGCACATACACACATATAGTTATATGACATGAAAGGACAAGTGAGATTGGGTGAAGGAAGGGTCTTAGTGGGAAGGTGAGGAAGGAAAACATGAGTAAATAAGGTCATATGGTAGCTGTACATGATAAATTCAAATGAAGCACTTTTTTGAAAGCCATAGCTACATACAATGAACAGAAACTATGGAAAATTAAAAGGATGACTGCCTATCATCCATGATGGTCAAGATTTTTTTAAACTAAATTATTTATTTATTCATCTTACATCCATATTGTAGCTCCCTCCCTCCCATCCTTGGGGACCCACTCTCCCTCTCCCTTCTCTCTATACCTCCTAACCTTCTTTTCAGAAAAAGGGAGTCCCTCCCCAGTAACATTCTACCCCAGGACATCTAGTCACATCAGGACTGAGCACATTCTCTTCCATTGAGACCATGAACCACAGTCCTGTTAGGGGGTAGTGATCAAAAAGCAGGTATCAGAGTCCAAGTCGGAGACAGTCCCTGCTCCCCTTCCTAGGGGACCCACATGAGGACCAAGCTACCAATGGGTTACATATGTGTAAGGGGCCTAGGTCAAGTTCATGAATGCTCTTTGGTTGGTGCTACAGTCTCTGTGAGCTCCAATGGGCCTAGGTTAGTTGTCTCTGTTAGTCTTCTTGTGGAGGAGTTCTTGTCCCTTCCAGGTCTTTATATCCTTTCTCTCATTCACCCCGCACTCAGACTACTGTTTGACAGTGAGTCTCAGCATCAATTAAATCTTCCCTGGCATGGAGGTTCTCAGATAACAGTTATGCTATGCTCCTGTCCCTAAGCATAGATGGCTGAGCTTTCCTAGACCCTTGAAGAACACAAGTCAGCCAGACTCCAGGGGCAGGTAGGCTTGTACAGTGGTCTAGCTTTGTAGTTTTTTCAGTCTTGGAAAAATGATAGCACCCAATTGGTCAAATTAAAACAGAAAGCAATAGTAATTAGTGGTCAAGAGTTTCCATTCTCTTCTCTCACATGAGCAGATTTTCCTTGTACTGGGAAGACAATGTATTTCTTTTGTTTGTTTGTTTGTTTGTTTGTTTGTTTGTTAGCAAGCAAATGCAAATGAATGGAATAAAATTCCTTCAAAACACAAAGTGGAAAACATTCATTTTTTTTCCTGGAATAATTATGTCACAAATGACCCTACTACAGTGTAATTTTAAAAAGTAGTCCTTCACTGAATACCATTACTTAAAAAAAAAAAAAAACAAAACAAAACAAAACAAAACAAAAAACCCAAAGCAACCCTGCTCTGAACAAGGCTGCTATCAACATAACCCCATTGTGCCCTTGAGGAGCCCATACTGTGTTTTACTTATAGGATTTATCCTTATACACAAAAATGGTTATGGCACTCAGTGAATTTCCACCCATTTGTAGGCCTTTCTAGTAAGGAATAATGTATTTGCATAGTGATCTTAATTGCAAATTGTGCCCTTAGAACTCCTAGGTAAATATTTTCTTAGTAAAATATTGCGAGCTCATAGGCATCAATTATGCTGGTCAGTAAAATATTTGCATTTAAATAATAAAATATGAGATAAAAGCAAGTGAAGGTCTGCACTAAAATTTCCATTTGTTCCCACCATTCTTCTGGGAAGACAAGTTATAATAGAAATTGCTACTGTTTAAGTGAAAAATAACCTGCACAGGAAGTGATAAATGACCAAGTGGCAAATTTTGGGTCACATAAGACTGTCCAGTTTATTATAGTTGGCATAGTAATAATATAGATTATTTTTCTATAGATCTTTCTAGGGCCACAACAATAAGTCACTTCATTATCCTATATGAAATTCTAATTGATCAAGATTAATGTTAGAGTGTGCATGAAGGGTTAGGTTCATAAGTAAAGAAATCTTGGGCTGAAATCGTAGTAAATTTTTCTCAAGTTAAAGATCCTGTTCTATGTCAAAGGGAGAAAGTGCTTTATGAAATCATCCAGAAATTCCATTTTTAAGCTACCTAATACTATTTTTGTAACATAACTTCTAGGTGCAGAACTCCAGGGTGTGGTTAGATAGTTAAGTATTTGGAATCTTGGAGTAAAAGAGGGTATATAGCCCACCAGGGGTACACATAGGCACACACCTGTGTTAAGAGCTAAGAGTTGCTCTTATCTATCTATCTATCTATCTATCTATCTCTCTATCTATCTATCTTTCTATTTTTTGTTTTTTAAAATATTTATTTATTACTTCAGGTTGCATATCCATCACAGTGCAATGTTTCCACCCCTCCTAGTCCCGCCCTCCCACCCTCTACCCCCTATCCCTTCCATCACACTCCTCTGGAGTGGAGTGTCCCTACATAACAGTCCCCTGCCCCATTTTAGAAGTCATATGAGGGCCAAGAGCCTCCTCATACACTGGGGCCTACCAGGCAGTACCACTAGGGCAAAGTGTGTCATTGACAGGGAAAAAAGTCTATACTCATGTTCCCTTTGGTGCACTGGTTGTAGTATAGTTATCCTGTACTATGTGTCTAAAATCCGACTATAAGTGAATAGATGCCCTGTGCATCTTTCTGGGTCTGGGTTAGCTCACTCAGGATGAGCTTCTGTAGTTCCATCCATTTGACTGGAAATTGCATGATTTTGTTGTTTCTGATGGCTGAGTAGTAGTCCACTGTGTAGATGTACCACAGTTTTTTAATCAGTTCTTTGGTAGAGGGACATCTGGGTTGTTTCCAGTTTCTAGCTATTACAAATAAGGCTGCTATGAACATAGATGAGAAAACTTCCTTGTGATTCAGTGTGGAGTCATTTGGATGTATACCCAGAAGTGGTATGGCTGGGTCCTGAGGCAAAGCTATTCCAAGTTTTCTAAGATATCTCCAGACTGACCTCCATAGTGGTTGCACAAGCCTGCACTCCCACCATCAATGGAGGAATGTACCCCTTTCTCCAGACCCTCGCCAGCATGTGCTGTCATTTGAGCTTTTGATCTTAGCCATTCTGACAGGTGTGAGATGGAATCTCAGAGTCGTCGTGAGTTGCATTTCTCTGATGATTAAGGATGCTGAGCATTTCTTCAAGTGTCTCTCAGCCATTAGGGATTCCTCCTTTGTGAATTCTCTATTTAGCTCCATCCCCCATTTTTTGATTGAATTATTTGGTTTCTTGGCATTTAATTTCTAGAGTTCTTGAATTGCTATAATTTATGTCTCTGAGCCAGGCATGTTGCTGCACGCTTCTAATCCAAGCACTTTTGACAAAGAGGCAGGAGAACAGGAGTTAAGATCAGCTGTGAAGTTAGTTCAAGGTCAAGGTGAGAGACCTTGACTCAAAAACAAAACAACAACCACAACAAAGAAACCCAAAAATATATCTTGAAACCATGGATTGAGAATATGATCATTTATTTCAGCCCAATGAGGAAAAGAATTTAGTTGCTTTAAGTAGCTGTAGTTAAAGAGTTGTTTCATTTAGATTCAGAAGATCTGCAGTCAGTACCCTGAGGGTATGAATGAAAGGTGCAGAAAATGTAAGTGCCAAGCCACAGTGGACTGTCAGAAAATGGATTTTCAGTAGTATGTTTATAAAGTAACACAGGGATTGTCATGTATTATTGTGTGTGTGTGTGTGTGTGTGTGTGTGTGTGTGTTTACTCTTAGGTCAGAGGACAATTTATGGCATTCAGTTCACTTTATCATCATGTGGCTCCTACAGAGTAGAGTTCAAGTAAGTGGTCATGCAAGTCCCTTTACTTGTTCTGTCATCTTGCAAGCCTGGGACTGGTAATTCCTTAAATATGAGCTTGCCTTTATAAAGGGGAGCAAGCAACAGAGACCCAGTCTTGGGGCAAGGCACCTGCTGGATGGTGCTGTAGGTTAGAAGCCAGAATGGAAGCAAAAGGAATCAAAGTGTGAGTGTGCAGCAGGGAACTCAAATACGAAAGACATTCTTCAAAATGTAAGAATCAAAGGGAAAAAGCTCAGGGTTTCCATAGTGCTGTAAGATGTTTCCTTTGGGTCACTGGCAGAAAGTGCTATAGGAGTGCATGTCTGCAACGGGAGCAGGTCAGAAGCATCCTCAGCTGTAACTGTGACACCACTCTTGTGTAGTTTTTGTTTGTCCTGTTTATGTGACAGGGTCTTCTGTTTCCTGGCTAGATTAGAACTCTCTGTAGAGTCTAAGCTGGATTTGAATGTGCAGTCTTTCTCCATCAACCTCCAAGGTACAGGGAATATAAGTCTGTGCCACCTGCTGATAATTTTGTAGGATTTTCTTTTTTTTAAAACTATCTATCTATCTATCTATCTATCTATCTATCTATCTATCTATCTA
>CAJQZJ010000306.1:1297669-1383934 GCA_907164525.1 Lophiomys imhausi | reverse complement strand
TCTATCTATCTATCTATCTATCTATCTATCTATCTATCTATCTATCTCTTCAAGTTACATCTCTATCACAGCCCTCTCCCTCCTCCCCTCCTGCTCCCACCCTCCACCCTCTACCCCCTCTCCCTCTTATCCTTCTCCTCTGGTATGAGGGGCTTCCACCTATCAACCCTCCTCAGTTCATCAGTCACCCCTGAGGGCTAGGAGCTTCCTCTTACTCTGGGGCCTGACATGGCAGCTCAGCTAGGGTAAAGTATCCCACTAACAGCCAACAGAGTTCATGACTGAGACCTCCCCATCCCTACTTGCTAAGGTAAGACCAAGTTGCCTATCCTCTATATTTGTATAGAGAGGTCTAGGTCAAGTCTAAGCTTCTTTCTTCCTTTTTTTTTGGTTTGTGTTTCAGTCTCTGTAAGCCAAGAAATAATATATTGCATTTTGTAGCCATTGTAAATTATCCTTAGATAATGCATGTTGTGACGTGTCAATATCTTTATATAAGACAAAGAGATGTGCTTTGATGTCTATATTACTGCACTATTATATTCTTGCAGCATAAGAAATATTGTGCTTCTGTTTGTAAATGTAAAGGACACTCAAATGTTCTGTGATTGATAATTTGAAGATAATTTGTTTTTTCCAGCAGCATTATATATTTGCCCAATGTCATTCAACCATGACCAATATTTATTTATTTCTAGAAAAACAAAACAGAAAAAAAAGGACAATACCAGAAACTTCAAACCTATGAAAATAATAGACCCCCCTACCCTACTCTCTACTCCTTAGTAATTTTTTTCTTTGGTCACTTAAGTTTTGGACACCCGGAAAACCCAGGGACTAGTGGCGGTCCCTCGTGGGACCCTCAGACACTCAGGTAAACAGACCTACCCAGGCGGCAGCAGCAGAGTGGAGTGTGGACGCGGGGCACAGTGCAGCTCAGAAATGAACTCACTTAAGTTTTTGAGATTTTTTTCTTTAATGTGTCTTTGATTTATTTTCTTTTTACAATAGAGCCATATTTTGCTACATGGACATAGGAAGTGTGGTTTTTCATTCATCTCTGGGGATATTTCAGTCATTGTTATCTTTTGGCTGTTGTGAATTACACTGTTGTGAATGCTGTTGCACAGATATCTGAGTCACTGACTTCAATGCTATGTGGATGCTCTTAGGGGTGGGATTTCTGGACACTGTGGTGATTGTGTTCTTATTCTTTTAGTCATGACCAAATTGTTTTCCACAGCACCTACATCATTTCACCTTTGTCCTGTAAGGATGAGAAGTCTCAATTTCTCCCCATTTAACCCAACACTTGTTCTTTTTTGGCTGCTTCTTCCTTCTCCCACCTCCTTTTCTCACTCTTCCTCCTTTTCATTCTCTTTTTTTCCTTGTCTTTCCCCCTTCCTTCTCCTCTTCATCCCTTCTACCTCCCTTTCCTCCTTCCTCTCCTTCTCTTGCTACCCATCATTTCCTCTTCCCTTTCTTTGTCTCCTCTTTTTTTAACCGACCCTTCTCAGTCTCTCAAGTAGCTGGGGTTGCTATGGCTCAACCTTACCAGGTCTGGATAAACAGAAAACCTCTACTTAGTTGCTTGTGGATAACTTTGCTGCTGGTATCATCTGTTGAAAAGACTGTTTTATGGTCTTTCAATGATTTTCATACCCCCTACAATCCAAAGACAATGTATTGGAATAGTTCATACCCATTCAAGAACCTTGAAAACTTGGTTCTCAGTGTAGTTATGTTAAGAGGTAGTGTGACCTTCTAAATGGTAGAGTCTACTACTTCATTTCTGCAATTCTATTGAGAGGATTTAATGAGAGATAGATTTCTTCTCTTTTAATGACCAACCTATGGTATCCTGAACTAACTAAGGTAGAAATGAAGGAAATTAAATAGCATTATTTATCATCCATCCATCCATCTGTCTGTCTGTCTCTCTGTTTATATATCCATCTATCCTCCTATCATCTAATATATGTATATATATGTATATATATGTTTTTAGCTATCTTTACTTGACTAAAGAAAATACTAAATCTATTATATATTCAGCATTTTCCATCTATGGATAAATGCACTTTTTAGTTTTCAATTCCATTTGGATTTTTATGGAAAGAAATTATTTTATATAGCTCCAGTTAATAATTTTGGTTACATAAAACAAAGAAGAGATGTAAGAATTAAACATATTTTATGCATTAAAAATCCCCATGTTTAAATGCTTAAATTCTGAATAAGGACTTATCATTGTGTAGAAGGTCAAACTAGATAACTTTTCTAACCCCTTCCCATTGCAAATTCTGCAGCTTAAGAAATTGTCTCTGTGTTTAACTGTTTGGTAGGATCCAATTAGCCATCCTGTCTGGACCTTTGTGAACCCAGCAAAAATTATGCAAACTTGTACAGAGATTTAACAAGGAGCTGGGCAACTCCTTTAACTGGCATGATGGAATTCATTTTAATAGGACCAGGGCAATGCAATCGCCCTAATTGCCTAAGTAATGTCATTTAAAGTTAATCAAGTGCATATGAACATATAAGGCACTGAACAGAAAATAAAGATGATGTAAACCCCTGGCTGACATTATTCACAGCAGACTAAATTTAGATCATCATTTTATGAATTATTGCTAAGTTTCTAGTATAACTGTCAAGGAGTAAGGAAAAAATAATTAGACCTTTTAGCCAAATATGATTTTAGGACCTCTGTCTATACCATCTGTATTTTTCTTGTTATATAAATATCTACATATAAAGTTACTATATATTACTATAAGATAAGCACTATATAACACATAATTCTTATATATTATATCATGAATACTTATAAGGCTAATAATTTATTGAAAAATTGGTGTATGAATTAATTTTGGTTTGGGTTGAGAAAGTAAAACTTAGAAAGATTAAAACCTCTCCCACTTAAAAACTCAACCTTAATTTGAAATTAAGACCACATAAAGGAACATAAAGTATATTAGCCATGGTTCTCTATAGAAGTGGTTCTCAACCTTTCTAACGCTTTGACCCTTTAAAACAATACCTCATGTTGTGCTGACCCCCAACCACAAAATTATTTTTGTTGATACTTCATAACTGTAATTTTACTACTGTTATGAATCATAGTGTAAATATTTTTGGAGATAGAAGTTTGATAAAGGGGTTGTGACCTACAGGATGAGAACCGTTGCTTTAGAGGACCAGACCTGATAGAATGAACTTCTGTATATATAGAAAGAGTATTTATGAGAGTGGCGTATAAGCTGTGATTCAGATAATGCAACAATGGGTGTCTACCATCAAAAAGTTCAAGAATCTGGTAGTTTATCAGTCCATGAGGCTAGATGTCTCGGTATATTCTGGAATCCCAAGGAAGTGGGCTCTAATTTCTATAAAGGAATGGGCTCGCTAGTGAGAGTCAGGACAAGTGGGAAAAGAACAAAAACTTTCTTCTTCCATGTCCTTTATAGAGGCTGCCATCAGAAAGTGCGGTCTAGATTAAAGGTGGGTCTTCCCACTTTGAATAATTTAATTAAGAAAAATTCCTATTGGTGTATGCAGCTGTTTGGGTTTTAGTTAATTCTAGATCTGCAGTCAAGTTGACAACCAAGAATATCTATCACATAAAAAAATCAACTGAACTGTAGTAATTTAAATAGTCATTATTAATATTTGTTTACTTAATCACTCAGTGAATAGGGAAAAAATTTAGAGTACCATGGTGGCTTCCAAATGAGATGACCAATGGATCAGATTTGTTTTTAATCTTTATTTGTTATGCAAAAATCATCTATCTAATTATAATAAACTTAGTCTTACCTAAACATATTTTATTTGATCCCATTGAGCTTTTGATGTTTACTGCTATTTTATGTGTATGCTTTGCCTCATGTGTGCAGTTGCAGAGAGTCCAGGAGTTACACACAGTTGTGAGTTGCTATGTAGGTGCTCTGAACTGAACCTAGGTCTGCTGAAAGAGCATCAAATCTTTCTAACATTCTTAACCACTGAGTCATTTCTTTCCCTAAATACAATGTCTTCTAGGACTACCAGAATCCTATGCATATAATCTGATAAATGACATATAATACAAATATTTCAATGAAATTTAAAATGCTCTTGTGACTACAGATTCTGATGCTCCACTGAAGAATATCTTGTTTGATTGAATGTTGTAATTGCCACATATGCTAATGAAATTGCTGCACAAATTAAATGAAGTGAAGGAAGATGGAAATGATTATCTTGCTCACTCAATTGGGCAAAGATCAGTAATGCTTGGAATGTAGTTTCAGGTTCTGTGTATGAACCTTACTGATGTTTTTGAAAATCCAAAGTTTGAAGATGTCTTTCAGGAACTTAAGAAGTCTTTGAATTATAGAAAATGTTCTATCCCCAAAAGGAAGAGACTTAAAGTCAAAATGGAAGATTTTGTCAAATAGGAGATTTGCTCTTTGGGAAAACAGAAGTGCCTTTTGTCTACAATGCCTAAGGGCAGAAGTAGACCCCACATATAAGGCCACTGGAGTGAATGACACATGAAAGAGCTGAGATGTCTAAAAAGAGAAAAGGCTGTTTCCAGAGATAGTGCACTGGAGGGATTTAAGTGGCAGACTGGGAATTGGATTAGACATTCTCTACACTTCACCACACTTTGAGAATCTGTGTGACTGTGAAGTCTAAGACTTGTAGATTATCCAGTACACAAGCAATTAATAAAAGGGAATATTGAGGCCAATGGAAGACATAATTCTTTTCATCCACATGCACATTAATAAGTTAATAAGGTTATCGGAGTCCAGTCATTCTACCGTAATTTACTATGACCCTCTAACATTGACAGTCTAGTAAAAAGTCAATGTCAATGCCTAAGTCCCAGACGCAGAGGGGGAATGAAGACAGGCATGCACGTACTGTTTAGAAGTGCGTGGCTGTCAGGCAAGGCATTGTAATTAGGCCATTTTACAAAGTATCCACATAATTTTAATTTCAGCCTCTCCTGTCTTTTCCTTGTTCTAACCTACTCAGAGGTCTGTTTGTATTTAAACCCACTGATTTTCTAGTTTCCTTTTCCTCTTAATTCACTATTTCTTGCTTTCTTTCTCATTTGTATTCTCTTTCTCTTGTCTTTCTTCCTACTTGCCCTTTAGTGTTACGATCTTTCTCTGATGATTTATGTCATTAATAAGTATTTTCTGAGCATCTACAAGGTGGCCAGAATTCTACTAGTAATGTATTATATAATAGACTAAATGATAAACATTTTGTGCTTATTCTTTTAGATGAGAGGGAACACAAACATGAAATAAACAGATGAACTCAATGCTATTGGAGTATGAGCATATGGGTGTAATAAAATGTTTAGCAGGTAAATAAAAGTCAACAGAATTGGCTGAGATTTATTTGTGTATAGAAATGCAGATGGTGTTGAGGAGTAAGACTAGAGTAAGTCTCACTGCGATGAGGAGATTTAAACCAAGACTCGATGGAAGAAAAAATGTATAACCAAGCAGTTATCTAAGAGAAGACTATGCCACAAGGGAGAAGTGGCAAGTTTAAGGCTCTGAGATGGGATATTCTAGCTATGATCCAACAAAGAAGCAACAGGCATTAGAGCTAAAGCTGTCTTGTCAGGGGCACAGTACGAAGAGAGGAAGCTGAGGAGAGCAGGTCCATGTAAAGGCGTCAATATATTCAAGACTTGACCTGAACTATTTCTCAAGAAAAATTATTCCTGGATGCTATATGAGAAGTGGGCTTTAAGCAGTGTACCAACAGAGAAGTCTGATGGTTTATGCTGTGAAACAAAGAGACTAGGAAAACACCTAACAGTACACAGCAACAGAGAAAAAGCAAATGAAGACACATTTTAAACTTTGATCTTTCACATTTTTCTATTTATATTGCTCTTTGGAATTGTTATTTAAATCCTGCTGTAGTGACACATGCCTATAATCTCAATACTCTGGAAACGAAAGCAGGATAATATGGAGTCTGAAAATACCAAGGTCAGATAGACATTGTCTAAAAGAAATGATTTTTTTCCTCTTGTTTAATTTTTAAAGTATTTCCTTTAATTTTTGGATTATAATATAATTCTTTTTGCCTTTCTCTTTTCTCCCTTAAAATCCTTCTATATGAACCCACCAGGCGATCTTTCAAACTCATGGCCTTCTTTTTTATTAATTTTTGTTTCATATACACATACACACATAATCTTTCTTTTTTATTAATTTTTGTCTCATATACACATACATACACACACATTCCTAAATGCGTAAATACAACTTGCTTCATTGGTGTTATGTTACTTGTATGTATGTTTTCAGGACCAATGACTTAGTATTAGATAACCAATTTCTTTACTATATCCTGGGGAAGAGAATTTTTCTTGCTCTCCAATGACTTGGTATTAGATAACCAATTTCTGTGCTATATCCCGGGGAAGAGAATTTCTTTTGCTCTCATTATTTCCTAGTGGTTTGTAGGTTTTTGTGTAGAGCTGAAGGCTCTTGGACTGTCCATCCCTTCAGCATGTTTGTTGATGTTATGTTGGTGAGACTTTTGACACTTGTAGAAGACATCTTACTGAAAACTCCCTATTCCTCTGGCTCTTACAATTTTTTGCACTCACTCTTCTACAATGATCCCTTAGCCTTAAGTGTGGGAGTGGTATTGTAGATATATCCATTGAGACTAGACTCTACAAATCTGCATTTTGTTGATAGTGGTTTTCTGCAGCGATGTTTGTTTGTTGTAAAAAGAGGCTCCCTTGGTGAGGAGTGAGGACCAAACATATCTGTCTGTGGGTGCAAAAACAAATATTTAGATGCAGTTTGGGATTATAGTTGATTCGGTAAAGTGGTGATTGTATGTTCTCCTCTAAGATACATTATTTCATTAGCACAGAGTAGTTAGCGAGTTTTCCAGTATTGCCGTGATTTCCTCTTGATAAGGGGGTTGTAAGTCCAATGAGAGAGCTGTTGGTTACCACCAAAGTATGTGTGCCATTTCTGCACTCTTTTTTTTAAAGAATGCAAATGACATGCAAAAGAATGAAATTAGACCCATGTTATCATCTTGCACAAAACTTAAGTCCAAGTGGATCAAAGACCTTAACATAAACCCGGTCACACTAAATCTACTAGAAGAGAAAGTGGGAAAAACCCTCGAAATCATTGGCACAGGTGACAACTTCCTGAACAGAACACCAACAGCTCAAGATCTAAGACCAACAATCAATAAATGGGACCTCATGAAACTGAAATCTTCTGTAAGGCAAAAGATACTATCATTTGAACAAAATGGCAACCTACAGGCTGGAAAAAGATCTTCAACAACCCCACATCTGACAGAGGGCTAATATCCACAATTTACAAAGAACTCAAGAAATTAAACACCAAGAAACCAAAATAATTCAATCATAAAATGGGTAACAGAACTAAACCAAAAAAATCACAAAAGAGGAATCTCTAATGATCCAAGAGACACTTGAAGAATTGCCCAACATCCTTAATCATCAGAGAAATAATGCAACTCAATACGACTCTGAGATTCCATCTCACTCCTGTCAGAGTGGCTAAGATCCAAAACTCAAATGACAGCACATGCTGGTGAGGGTGTGGAGAAAGGGGAACCCTCCTCCATTGCTGGTGGGAGTGCAGGCTTGTGCAACCATTCCTGCTTACAGTTGTAAGTTCTTCGGTATCTTAATTAAGTAGAACTCTTGATTTTTGCTCTCCTTTGGAAGTTTGCATGACATCTTCTGGTATTATAAAAGACAGTCCTTAGGGAGAAGGTTTTCTGATCAGTTTCTGCTCAGGAGGTCTCTTGAACTGGTGTCTTCAGCAATAGCAACTTACCTTTCTCCTCGCATGCAACTAGGGGCAATTGCAATATCCTGTAATGTTTTGGGAGTCTCATGTGAAAGCATGACAAACAATTTAAAAGAGGGATTTTCATGCCTTTGTTGTTTTTTTGTTAGGTAATTTTTTTTTTGGCTCTTTGAGGAAATATTGTCAGTCTTGATGAGAAAACTTCATTTAAATCATATATGTATATTCATACATATACTTACATGTATTATAGTTATTTTTTAGTTATCTTTAGTGTTATTTTGTTTTTCTCTCTCCTTTATTTATCTTGATCTTTCTTCCCCTTCCTCATTAGAACTCCCTCCAAATTTTTCCAATTCCCACATTGTATCACGTGTACTCTTTTACTTCCCAACCTGGTAATGTTCCCTCTAAACAAACAGTATAATTATACTCAACATTGTAAAGGTATGTGGAATTAATTTCTTCTAAAAGACTTTCTACTTAACAATAAAATAATTAGGTGTGTAGTATATGATGTTATCATTAGTTAATGCAGTTTCTAAGTTGCTCCTTACAGTGTTCTGTGTTTTTATTTGGTCTAAAATACTCATTCACTTTCTTAGAAATTTAATTCACATCCTGCTAATAATGCTGCATCAAGAGCACAGCTTCTTCATTCCCAACACAGTAAGACATTACTACCATGTACCTGTTCTTTGATCAGATCACTAATGCCTCACAACGTTGTTGACCTCTGTTGTGTTCCTGGTCAGTATGTTAGTAACTGAGAGGAGAGGACAGTGATTCCCATTTGACTTTTTTTTTTTTTGGTGTGGCAAATACAATGCTATTCTAAGGAGTCCCTGATGACATATCCTAGGCATCATTGATGAAAAGATATAATCTGTAGGCCATAATTAGAACTAATACCTAGTTATATTGTTTAAAAGCTTGTTATATTGAACATTAGTAGTTTTATGACCTGACTCTTAAAAAATGTACATTGTCAGTATGAAGTCTTGCTTTCATTGACACTCTGGACTAAGGTATGTCTAGAATAAAGTTGTAAGTAACCTTCAGGAAAAAAAGCACATGCTCCCTCCTAGTATAATACACATATATAATGTACTTTCATGTACTATTTGACACCATAGCATCACATGGGGGGTGAATTATTTTATTTGAAATATTTAGTCAAGTACCCTTAGTAAACAATAGTTTCTCTGAAAAAATACTTTTTATATTGTTGATAATGTGTCATTTCAATACAGTTTTGCTTTCAATCCCTCATAAGAAATCTCTTGAGTGTTCTTGCGATTAGATATATGCATCAGTCTGCACAGAGACAGGTTTAATTATTACTAATTAGTAATTAATAATGCTTCAGTCTTTATGAAGGTGAGTCTGGAGCCCCTTGAGAGAGGAAGGGGAAGTTTTGATTAGGAATGTTGGACTAAGCTGTTAAGTGAATGTTATCTATGAACATACATGATAGGTAACTTTGTTGTTCATAAAAGTAGCACGTTATTGATGAAACCCTTCACTATCAGTAAATGGTAGTTGTGTTTCAATTTCACCACTGGAACAAGGAATTTGTTGATGGTGAGTATCATCAACTGAATTGATAAGACTGCTGAAGGCAGAAGAGAGATTTTTGGAAATACACCTTATTTCTTTAATACCTGCTTATTTTATTCTTATTTGAAAAAAGCATAGATTTCTATATTTAAAGAAAGATTATGGCATTTAGATGCTGTGAATAATAATCCTTTGGGGTTTGGGACTAGTGCGTGAATATTTAAAGACACTTTCCTCGGGACTCAAGGCTGGAAATGAGATACACAGTGGACAAGCTCCTCTTAGAAGTTGGTAACATTTTGTACATGTGCCCTGTTGTTGTCTGGTTATTTGTAACAGAGTCTCACTCGGCTGCCCTGGCTGCCTTGGATCTCCTGAGCTCAAGTGATCCTGTCACTGTAGCCCTTGAGCAACAGGGAGAATAGATGATGTGCATCACTGTGTCTGATGTAAATGGCTTTTCTCCACCAACAAATGTGGTGAGATAAAAAAGACTGAGATACAGTGCTACATATGAGTTGTATATCAGCCATTAAAATTTATTAGGTTTATGATGTTTAAGTGGTAGAGAATGATGGGGCTTCTTTTTGTTTTTTTTGGAGAACTCATTTAATTTAAGTAATCTTACAAGAGAACATTGGATATTTAGACTTAATAATCTGCTACTCCACAATTAAAAGCCAAAGTCATTCACATAGGTTATCTTCTTTTTTTTTTTTTTCCAGAGTTTTCCTATATAACCCACTATTGAATTTACTCACCTGTCTCATTATCTTGATGGCTGGAATTACAGACAAGTACCATCATTCTTGGCATGATACCTAACTTATGAAGAGACCAGGTTTGTGTTTGGTTAAGTGTTTTTAACATCATCCAAAAAGAAGATCAATTTGAAAATGTGTAACAGTAAAAGTAACTTGAAGGTAATAAAAAAAAGTCATAGTAAGTAATTTACTTATTCCCTTACATGTGAGCCATCAGCTGTAATTATTCAAATTTCAGATTTTGAAAATTCAATTAGCTGTCTGTTGATGTTTCTGTACCTCTTTCTCTCTTTTTCCCTCTCTTCCTTTCTCAATTATTTCCTTCCTGTCTTTACTTTTTTCCATTCATTTTTTTCTTTTTTCTCTCTTTTCTCTAGTAGATCATAATTTATTAGAATTCACAGATATTTTATTGATAGTGTTAGAATTCACAAGACTTTATTTTTGAGAGGGAAGAAGTTGTTTATAGATGGAACCATCTGTATACTTTCTTAAACTATTGTAATTCTTGTACAACTCTCATTTAACTGTTTTGTATTCAATTCTTAAAATAGGTAGAGGTTACAAAAGCATTGACTTTGTATAACTAACCAACATACATAATTACAATACAATACATATTATCTGAGAGACATTGAATATGAAACCATTCTTCAGATAGCCCATTCCACGTAACAAATCCTACTCTCCACAATGGCATAGTGAGCATATTATCTGAAATACCAAGAATCTCCTAATTTGTGTGGGATTTATCTAGAATTTCTTGTAACAATATATTATTTTTGCTAGAAGTGAAAGAATTGATGAGGGTTTCCCAGAAAAGAATATTATAGCTGTATTCCAAGTGAGGAAGTATCATGAGCATGGGTTCCCGTCTGAGAGACTGCATTGGTCTGGCATTTAACTGGGATTGGCACAGGCTTATTAAAAGCTCAAGTCGCATGAGATGGCAATTTCTGTTTTTCCCTGTTCTTTGAAATTATATGAGCAAACATTTAGTAGACTTTTATACCATGGATGTACAAGCCTTTCCTTTTAGCCACTAGATTTGAAAGTATAGTCCTTCAATTAAATTCAGTGTATACATCTGATAGATTACTTGGAAGTCGGAAATGACTTAAAGTAGGAAAATGGTTTTGATCCCTGTTCCAGGTTCTTCTTACTGTTTTCAGTGTATTGTTCTAATTTGCTTCCCCAACACAGACTGTGCTCCCAATCAATCATCCAGTGTATGGGGTGAAACGCAAATAAATGAAAATTACAGCTATTTTTTGTTTTTTGAAAGACAACACAGAAATTTTAAAACTCACCTTCACCCATATTCTGTGGTCCTGACGTAGGTACGCAATTACACTTTATTTTAGGGGAGACTGGGATGTATGATTTCTAACAGTGAGATGCAGCATCCAGATACACAGCATTGCTCTGGAAGAAAGAAAATATGGACTTTGAGAAAATCTAGATGCTACCAAAACTATTAAGTTCTGAAACGTCATATGACTTATGAAAATCTCATGCAATAACCAGAACTATAGGCGATAGAATATGAGGGGACATTAGCATCATTGCATCATAACATCATAAGTGTTCTCTTTTGCTTTGAAAACAGTGTGGTGCTATTTCTGGGTTGTAGTTACAGGAATAGTACAACCATATTTCCATTTTAATGAATGCATACTGGATATAATTTAAGGAAAAGCAGAGAGAGAGAGAGAGAGAGAGAGAGAGAGAGAGAGAGAGAGAGAGAATCCACAGGAGTGCATTTCTGATAACTGTCAAGAATCTGTTTGGGACATTATGGTGAAATGGGTTAGAAATGAACACAGGATGTCAGGGAAGAGAAACAAGCTGAAACATTTAATGATCACCAGTAAGATAAATGTTGAGAAAGTTTAGGGGTTATCATGACAACACACAACTGCACAATTTGTAATGTTGTGACTTTCTCCAAGTGCTCAGAGAAACAGGAAAAGATAAGTTCAGTTTTGGAGACAGCAAATTTTAGTCACTCCACTAATTAGGTAAAACCCTGGAAATACAGATTTATCTTCAAAGTGCCTGTTGAATGTTGGCCAAGAGGAAAGAGACAGGCGCAGCATGAGATCCTGATGAAAGCCCAAGGATAAGAGTTTTCAGAGAGGTTTAAGAGGTTTTCACTCATCTTCCCACTAAATGAAAACCTGTTAAGTTCATCTCAACCCAGTTTACCAAATGTCACCTCACAGCAGTGGATGTTTCCATTTCCAGTGATTTGTTGATGTTTACCTCAAATATTCCCACAACCTACCTGGATTTACACCAATTTCACTGTGGGAAAGTGTGTGGAAATATCAGACTTTTAGTGAATTACTAAAAAAGGATACTGCTACATATATTTTGAAATTAAATGGCTCAATACTGAAGAAACTGGAAGCTCAGGAGAAGTGTGTCTCAGGAACTAACCAGTTTTTTTTTTTTTCTATGCACAGATTTCAAGGAAGTTGAAAGTTGAGAAATTCCCAGAGGAGATTGTAAAAGAGACACCAGTAATGTCTTCCATGAGATTAATTTGATGTGATTGGACTTTGAGTTGGATTTGAGAGGACAGAAGAGGGACCAGAGGTAGAACTTGAAGATTGCAAGTATAAATACCCTTCTGAGAAGTTTGATCATGGAAGGAACAGTAAGCAGCTATAAGGCAAAGTGACTTTGGTGACTATGTTTTTATTTTTATAACAACAAGAAATTTGAGGATACTTCAATGGAATAAAAGATTCTTTAGAAAAGAAAGTCAAATATAAATATAACCCAAAGATCCATCTGGCCTTTAAGAAAACACAGAGGAAAAGGAATTGTAATTGTACAGGGCTCTAAAAATAATCACTTCCATTATGTGATCACTTTTGAAATATTTCCACAAGGGAAGAGGAAACGTTAAAGTTTTATGTTGTTGTCTTTACAAGAAAATTTCCCCATTGCTTAGTGTTTGTTAGTAAAAGATTGTTTTACTATCCATTTTTTTATGTTTATTTATTGCTTCAGGTTACATCTGCATCACAATACCCTCTTTCAACCCCTCCCACACTCTACCCCCATCCCTTCCATCCTACTCCTCTAGAGTGTAGTGTCCCTACCTATCAGTCTCCCGCCCCAGTTCAGCAGTCATATGATGGCCAAGAATCTCCTCATACACTGGAGGCCTACAAGGCAGCATTACTAGGGCAAAGTGTCTCTTTGACAGATAACAAAGACTATGTTCCTGTTCCTTTTTGTGTATTGGTTGTAGTATATACTATATGGCTAAAATCTGATTATAAGTGAATAGATGTCATGTGCATCTTTCTGATTTTGGGTTAGCTCACTCAGGATGAGCTTCTCTAGTTCCATCCATTTGGCTGCAAATTCCATAATTTCGTTGTTTCTGATAGCTGAGTAGTATTCCATTGTGTAGATGTACCACAGTTTTTTTTTTTAAATCCATTCATTGGTTGAGGGACATCTGGGATGTTTCCAGTTTCTAGCTATTACAAATAAGATTGCTATGAACATAGATGAGGAAACATCCTTGTGGTTTGGTGAGGAATCATTTGGATGTATACCCAGAAGTAGTATGGCTGGGTCCCATGGCAGAGCTATTCCAAGTTCTCTAAGATATCTCTAGGCTAGGCTGGTTTCCATAGTGTTTGCACAAGCCTGCACTCCCACCAGCAATGAAGGAGTGTTCCCCTTTCTCCACAACTTCACCAGCATGTGCTGTGATTTCAGTTTTTGATCTTAGCCATTCTGACAGTTGTGAGATGGAATCTCAGAGTAGTCTTGAGTTGCATTTCTCTGATGATTAAGGATGCTGAGCATTTCTTCAAGTGTCTCTCAGCCATTAGGGATTCCTCCTTTGTGAATTCTCTGTTTAGTTCTGTTCCCCATTTTTTGATTGGATTATTTGGTTTCTTAACATTCAATTTCTTGAGTTCTTTGTAAATTTCGAATATTAGCCCTCTGTCGGATGTGGGGTTGTGAAGATTTTTTTCCCAATCTGTAGGTTGCCATTTTGTTCGAAATACAGTGTCTTTTGCCTTACAGAAGCTTTTCTGTTTAATGAGGTCCCATTTATTGATTGTTGGTCGTAGGTCCTGAGCTGTTGGTATTCTGTTCAGGAAGTTGTCACTTGTGTCAATGAGTTCTAGGGTTTCCCCCACTTTCTCTTCTAATAGATTTAGTGTGTCTGGCCTTATGTTAAGGTCTTTGATCCACTTAGACTTAAGTTTTGTACAAGGAGATAAGTATGGGTCTAATTTCATTCTTTTACATCTCAACATCCAGTTGGACCAGCACCATTTGTTGAAGATGCTATTCTTTTTCCATTGTCTGGTTTTGGCTTCTTTGTCAAAAATTAAGTGACCATAGGTGTGTGGGTTCATTTCTGGGTCTTCAATTCTATTCCATTGATCCACTGGTCTAAGTCTATACCAGTACCATGCTGTTTTTATTACTGTTGCTCTGTAGTACAGCTTGAAATCTGGGAAGGTGATTCCTCCAGATGTTTTTTTTTAATTGTACAGGATTGATTTAACTATTCTTGGTTTTTTGTTGTTCCATTTGAAATTGAGAATAGCTTTTTCCAGGTCTATAAAGAATTGTGTTGGTATTTTGATAGGATTGCATTGAATCTGTATATTGCTTTTGGTAGGATAGCCATTTTTATTATGTTGATCTTACCTATCCATGAGCATGGGAGATCTTTCCATCTTCTGATGACCTCTTCAATTTCTTTCTTCAAGAACTTGAAGTTCTTGTCATACATCTCTTTCATTTCCTTGGTTAGAGTTACCCCCAGGTATTTTATATTGTTTGTGGTTACTGTGAAGGATGTCGTTTCCCTAATTTCTTTCTCAGCCCATTTATTTTTTGTATAAATAAGGGCTTCTGATTTTTTTTTAGATTAATTTTGTATCCAGACACCTTGCTGAAGGTGTTTATCAGCTGTAAGAGTTCTCTGGTAGAAATTTTTGGGTCCCTTATGTATACTATCATATCCTCTGCAAATAGGGATAATTTGATTACTTTGTTTCCAATTTGTATCCCCTTGATCTCCTTTAGTTGTCTTATTGACGTAGCAAGAACTTCAAGTACTATGTTGCAGAGATATGGTGAAAGTGGACATTCTTGTCTTGTCCCTGAGTTTAGAGGAATGTGATTGTTAGTGTGTGTTTTAATGTCCTTAGTGATACTTTTTGCCTTTTGCCAGCAAAGCTCATGGTAATAATTTCAGTATACCCTTGTATGAAAGAGTCAAGCAATGCAGGGATTATATTAGGAGAAATATTCTTCCTAGGGAAAGGAAAAGCATTCTTTTTACTATGATCTTGCAAAATGACATTTAGGAAAGAGCAGAAATTATGTACAAATCCTCTTTTTATATTAAATGTCATCTGAGACAATTGTTTTACATGCTCACATTAAGAGAAGGGCTTTGAAACTCTGTTAGGACAGACTATCCAAATCATTCAGTGTACTTCCATTTTGTGGAAATCATTCAATTTCTAAATTCATTTCCTCTTATTTTCTAACACTTTTGTGGCCCATAACCATTACCCTGAATGCATATGATCTCATCTTAGACTTTAAACATAAATAATTCCCATAATCATTTAAACATAACTGTGCTGGACTCTTGGTCCCTTTTCTAGGTGTTTTTCTATCTGGTTTCATCTTGTATCATAAGGGCTTCCGTGAACGTTTCTTACTGCCTGTGCTGTCTGCAGGTGATGAATCCTTTCACCTTTTGTATGTCTGAAAATATCTTTCTTGCAACTTTATTTTAGGACTCTATATTCACTGGGCTGAAGATTCTGGGTTACCACTATATTTTTTCTCTCTCAATACTTTCAACATATTGTACTCTTATATTCTTGGCATTGTTTCTAATGAGAATCTTAGTTCAATTAGTACTGTTTCTTGTATGACACTTTTTTTTTCCGAGTGCTTTTCAGACTTATGAGATTTAAGTTATTTGATTGTAGTGCACAGTAGTGGGGTACTCGCTCCAGGTTTCCTTTGTTAGGGGTTCAGTGCAGATTAATTTTTATTTTTTTTTATATAAGTACTTTATTTTTTTTTCTTCAAGTTACATCTCAGTCACGGGGTCAGTAAGGTGTAAAATTTCCTACTTAATATCCTACATTGTGTGTGTGTGTGTGTGTGTGTGTGTGTGTGTGTGTGTGTGTGTGAAAGAAAATGTTGTTCATCATCTGTGAATAATGGGGTATGTCAGATATTTGAAAGGGCAAAACTATGTTTACATTGAAACATGTGAGGGGCTAGCTGATATTAAGGACTACTACTAATTTCAAAGTTTTGTTATATTCTTTCGATGTTTTTATCACAGTCAGTTGGAAAAAAAGAAAGCATGCCAGTTGAGAGGGAGGTTACTCCATCTGTTTCATTAGGGCAAGAAGTGTAAAGAAAAGTGATTAAATAAAAAGAGAGAATTGAGGTTTTCAAGAAGTTAAAGTGTAGAAGTGTTCTAGGGATATGTATAGATCTATATCTTAGAGATAAGAAAAGGGGATTTATAGGTTCACTTGCCAGAATGAAGTTTGAAACAGTTATATGGAAAACACCATTTTTCTCTCAAGGAGATGTTGGGGAATATTAAAGGACCATGCAATGCCTTTTGCAAAAACCCAGGACTGTGCATTCCAAGACATGAAATATGCAGTTTGGTTATAGTTAGTGATATCTGTAACCCTGCAGGAAATAAGGAGTATTCTGACAAGGCCTTGTATTAAGACATGTGATGATATGTGCCAAGCTTCTCTCTCTCTGTCTCTGTCTCTCTCTCTCTGTCTCTCTGTCTCTCTGTCTCTCTCTCTCTCTCTCTCTCTCTCTCTCTCTCTCTCTCTCTCTGTGTGTGTGTGTGTGTGTGTGTGTGTGTGTGTGTGTGTGTGTCTTTTACTTTGGTATATTTGTTTTCCAAAAAGAAGTAACTCTTTGTCAGTTTAATGGTGAAGATGACCAGAGCATCTAGTACTAAGGCAACTGCTTAAATTCTGGAAAAATCTGTTATTTCTTGGATCACATCATTTATTGTGACCATTTTTTCTTCTTTTCTTTTCTTTTTTTTCTTTTCTTTTCTTTTTTCTTTTGCTAAGCAATAGAAAGCAGCATTTCAGGGGATTCTTCATATATACAGTGCTTCTATCCCTGCTGTCTATGAATTTCCATTGATTTTTTACTCATAAGGTACTTTCTTGGTAGTCAAAGCCTCTGAGGGAAGAAGGTGAGTAGTTTTAGCATGCTGGACTTTTGGCAGGGACCGAGGACAGGGAAAGCTAGCACTTCTTGCGGTAGAATATATCAGGTGACTCAGGCTGAATTCCATCCTGTTTTAGGAAAGTTTTGCATTTTGCTCCATTCATGATTCTCTAATTACCTTAAGACAACCTATAAATAGTAGAAATTTATTTCTTCTAGGTCCAGAGGTCAAGAAGTCCAAGTTCAAGTACTGAAAACCTTGGTAACTAGTAAGACCTGATTTTTTTTGATGGCATCTTGTGGCTCTATCCTCCAGAGGAGATACATACAATATTCTTACATGGTGGAATGGAAAAAAAAGACCATATAGATCTCCAAGGACTACTTTTTTAAAAGGATAAAACCTCATTCATGAAGGAAGGTCTATCAGTGGTTACTTTCCCAAAGCCACTCACCTCTTTGGGCCAAGTTTCAGTCTAGATGTTGGAGGGACATAAAAATTGGAATCATATCAATTTCATAGCCATGCTGAAGTTCTAGGGTTCTGCATTCATAACACAAAGCAAAATTGATAGTTATTATAGTGTTGCAGGTTCAGGGTTTATGAAATTCTTTGTTTCCAGAAAAGACAAGAAGGTAGCCAGTCATTTGTTTTGTTTTAGTAGTAGATGATATTCGACAAAGAAGGGAAGTATCTAGGAAGTATAAGAAAAGAATCCCCTTACTATGAAACTGTTCTTTCTGAGGGAAGTAATGGAAATAGCAATCGCCAGCTTTGTTACTAGAATCAAGAAAAGACTAAAAGTTGTAAATGTGATCAGTGTCATTATTCATGTGCCAAATGGATCATCAGAGGTAAGGATGTTATTTGTATAGGGTTATATCTATGCTCCTAGAGTAAGGAAGATTTTATGATCTTTTATGAGAAACTGCAAAAGATATCCCATGGATTGCCTGAAAAGGAGGTATTATGTTCCTCTAGGTGGAGCAAACTTTATCAGTAGGGCAGTTTGAAATAGACACTGGGTACGTGTTAGCCAATCTATCTATAAAAGCAAAATCATTGGCTATTTATTAAATCAGTCATTATAATAATAATGAATATAGAGAATTTGACTGATTAAACCACAGTACTAAAGTTGTAGTAATCTACAAGGAAGTGTCATTTATTAATTGAATTATTTAACATTCTTTTAGATTTAAGAATTGGAAAATATTGGATATAAAAACGAGTAGCAATGAGCATAATTTTGTTTTCCTTGTAAGGTTTCAGGTAAGCTTTAATTTTTGAACCGTGATGCCTGGGGTACCATTTATTAATGTGTTGTACAAGTATCCTCAAAGCCAAAAGACCCCCATCTATTCTTGAGATCAGCAGTATCCACTTTCAAGGTCCCGGTCAGTTGGTCCATCCATCAGACTGTGGAGCAACAGCACATCCACCTAGAAGGAGGAGACTGGGAAGGCAATTAGATCATCATTTATGTGTCCAGCAACTTCTTCCAATCATTTGTATGCCAAATGACCCTACTTACACAGGTTTCATGAAAGGACTAGAGTACATTTTGGTTGGAAAAGACTAGGGGATCTATCCCAGTGGCTGTGGTGAAGCCATCATTCATGGTGGGTGGAGATTATCCAGTGCAGGTGTGTTAGGGTCATACACATTCTGGTTTTTTACCCATTTACCCATGCTCTAAAAGTACGACTAATAAAATCACTGGTTCTTGATTGTAAACTGTGCTGAATCTATACTTTGATTGTTAGGGACTCTACGTGGTGTTTTAGAGATTGTTTGAATCTCTTCCAGGAAAGATATATGAGCAACATATTATAAATATTTGGACTTTGTATTAGAGTAACTATGCCTAATATAATATATCTTAGGAAAGCATTTAGAACATATTAGATCCCTCTGACTAGAAGAGAATATTTTAGGAAAATGCATTCCAGGCAAGATAAATTAGACCAAAGCATACTTATTGTCCTCAATTTTATAACTAGTTACTTTCTTAATGTTGTAGCCCTACAGAGTTTACATTTAGAAGAGTTTCCTACCTTCCTTTGTTTATTAGGTTTCTGTTTAGCTTTAACTTTAAAACCCTAATTTAATTTATTTGACTCATATTAACTGTTTGGCCAGGGATGCATGGACTATTATTTAAAAATGTGTTCTGCGGCTTTATCCTTAGAGCTGAACTGTCTCTACCGTCATGAGATCATCAGTACCTACTTTCAAGGCAATGATCAGTTGATCCATCTGTTAGCCTGTGGAGTGCTGGCACTTCCTTCCCCTGCATAAGGACAGGGTTACAGCAATAATTTGAGGCCTAGTGTAAAGAGCATGGATCTTTGTTAATAAATACAGTTTAGGCAATGCTAATGTTAAATTAGAAGCTTTTATATAGGCATAAAAGAATCATACCTTTTTACTCTTTTATTATATAAATGTTTTATTATATGATATTAACGTAAAATTTAGATTTCCACTTAGATGACATTATGCAATTTTATCTTAGTTTAGTTAAACACTGTTCCTATACTTGGTATGTATTTATATTAAATATAATTGGTGTTAGTGAGATGGCTCAGCAGGTAAAGGCATTTTTTTTTTTTCTGTGCAATCCTGAAGACCTGTACCTAATCCTTGGAAACATGGAAGAAGATAACTAAGTCTCCAAGGTTGCCTACTGACCTCTACATGGACCTTGTTTCACATATGGTCATTTATGTATCTTGTAAACACAATGATGATAAGCTAAAAAAGAAAATCAAAGTAATATGTTTGTATATACAGTTAATTTTATCCTCCCATACCCAGGACTGTGTGTGTGTGTGTGTGTGTGTGTGTGTGTGTGTGTGCGTGTGTGCACTTCACTGAGCTAGGACTAGCATTGCATTTTCTAGGCCTTGTGGTTTCTTGGTATAGCAAGCTTAACTCTCTATGAGTTTGTGGGTATCTACATGGTGCTTACTCTCCTCTCACATGCTTCCCCATTTTTATTCTCTTGTTTTAAACTATAACTGCTTAAATCTTGGCCGTTAGTGTCTACTTATGGCTAATATGAGTAAATAGAGTAAGGAATATATGCCTCTTAGCAACTCTCCCTCTAGGATCTTTTTCCTGACTGAAGAGTAGAATGCTAGTTATTCCTCCCATTTTCCCCAGAATGATTTTTTGAGAGGCTCCTATCTCTAGGCAAATTTGTTCCTCACCCTTTGGATGTTTAACCTGACAAGCTCCTAGTTGTCTTCTAATACCCCTTTCCTGGGTCCCCTTTTCTGGAACTCCCAGTAACCTTGAGAGAAGCTGATGCTTGTATCCTAGAGAGTAATAATGGTTTTAATTTGTCCTTTTTTCCCCTTGACAATTTAGTTCAGAGAGAAGCCATTCATGTGTTAATAAGTAGGAGATATATAATATGAAATGATACTAGAATCCTCCTCAATGCTCTCTCAGTTACTTCTTTACTGCTGTGAGGACACCATGACCAAGACAATTTCTAGAAAAGATACTGTAGCTTATAATATCAAAGGGTGAGTTCATGACCATCATTCTGGGGAGCATGGCAGCAAGCAGGCAGGTATGGAGCTAGAGCAGTAATTGAAAGCTCACAACCTGAGACAGCAACAAGGAGGCAGAGAGAAAGAGAGAGCCAACTGGAATAGTGTGGGCTTTTGGAACTTCAAAGTCAGTGAAACACCCAGCATCTCACTCTGCCAATAAAACCATATCTCTTTTTTTGCAATTTTTTCCTTTATTTTTTATTTCTTCAAGTTACATCTCAATCGCAGTCCCTTCCCTATTCCCCCCTACAGTCCCACCCTCCCACCTTCAACGCCCATCTTCTTCCCTTTTTTTTTTTTAAGTTTAAGGTATATCTTATTTCCCCCTACAGTTTCCCCTTTCAGTCCAACAAATGGCTCTTTCTCTTATAATAATAAATACAATACAAAACAACAGAGGTAATTAGGCCACACTTATGAGGGTTATATGGCTTAGCATACATTCCCAATGTCCAGTCCATATGTATTTGGTACCTGACTTTAACATTCTACTATCTAACCATCTCCATGAGTTTAAACTTCTATATCTAACTCAACATTCATACTAATTTGCAACACAATTTTAAAAGCATCTTCTTAGATCTGTAACACTCTCTTGACTCCTAAACAACTCAAAATTTAATTATGAGGCTCTACCTATCTGTTCTTCAGCCACCTCAGTGACCTGAGAGGGATAAATATATCTGATTTTATAGGAAGTACAGGGCCTGCAGCTTCCCAAACTAAGAAATGACATACCAGTGGCTGCCTGGACAGTTCCCATTTTCTCTCCATACATTACAGCATCGATTTTCAGTCGTTTGGCCTCGTTTCTCTGACAGACATTGATTTTAGAGCAGGGGTTATGAAGGACTTGACTACCCTGTCTTGGCAGAGCTAGGCTGTCGACTTACCTGCTTCCAGGTTTTGTCCTTTTGGACAGAATTCTGTCTACAGTTGGACCAAGGGGCTTTTCCTACCAAGAGATGGCTTGCGACTAATTCAATCATCAGACACTGAAGATTCTTCAATGCTCATCTTCTACTTGGGGTAGAATAGGAGGTGCTATCAGGAGTTGATATGTCTTCATATAAAAAAATCTAAAGTTACAAAAACATCTTTGAATGCCATATTCTGCAGATCTCTTGAGGTTTTTGAAGAGGCCCTATCTCTTCAAAATAGTTAATATCTCTTATATTAGGGTAAGCAGATGTTGCTTGTCTCTTAGCAGCTTTATTTCTGATTAGCTTAGAAAATAACTATAACAGGCTGTCATAGTACTGAACAAAATGACCGGCTTGCATAATTATTAGTTTGCATTTCTTTATAATCCTAAACAGTTTATGACAATTAGTAGTAAAAGGCCGAAACATCACATTTCATTTTTTTTTACCTCCTATCCCTTCCATCCCATTTCTCTGGAGTGGGGTGTCCTTATATAACAGTCCCTCATCTCATTTGAGAGGTCATATGAGGCCCAAGAGCCTCCTCATTCATTGGGGGTCTACGAGGCAGGACCATCAGTGAAAAGTGTCTCATTACCCGGGAGAGAAAACTAAAAAACAGACAAAAAAAAATAAGCAGGTAAATAGATAAAAATGACTAAAAAATAGAAAAAAAATATAATAAATACATAAATAAATAAATAATAAAAAGTCTATGCCCAAGTTACCTTTCGTGTGTTAGTTGTAGTATCGATACCTTCTACCCTATAGCTAAAATCCCACTATAAGTGAATAGATGCCATATGCATCCTTCTGAGTCTGGGTTAGCTCACTCAGGATGAGCTTTTCTAGTTCCATCCATTTGGCTGCAAATTGCATAATTTCATTATTCCTGATAGCTGAATAATATTCCATTGTGTAGATGTACCACAGTTTTTTAACCCAATCTTTGGTTGAGAGACATCTGGGTTGTTTCCAGTTTCTGGCTATTACAAATAAGGCTGCTATAAACATAGATGAGGAAACTTCCTTATGATTCTGTGAACAGGCATTTGGGTGTATACCCAGAAATGGTATGGCTGGGTCCTGAGGCAAAGCTATTCCAAGTTTTCTAAGATATCGCCAGTCTGACCTCCATAGTGGTTGCACAAGCCTGCATTCCCACCAGCAATGGAGTAGGGTACCCCTTTCTCCACACCCTTGCCAGCATGTGCTGTCATTTGAGCTTTTGATCTTAGCCATTCTGACAGGTGTGAGATGGAATCTCAGAGTCGTCTTGAGTTGCATTTCTCTGATGATTAAGGATGTTGAGCATTTCTTCAAGTGTCTCTCAGCCATTAGGGATTCCTCCTTTGTGAATTCTCTATTTAGCTCTGTCCCCTATTTTTTGATTGCATTATTTGGTTTCTTGGCATTTCATTTCTTGAGTTCTTTGTAGATTTTGGATATTCCACTCTGTCAGATGTGGGGTTGGTGAAGATTTTCTCCCAGTCTGTAGGCTGCCACTTTGTTCGAATGACAGTGTCTTTTGCCTTACAGAAGCTTTTCAGTTTCATGAGGTCCCAATTATTGATTGTTGATCTTAGGTCCTGAGCTGTTGGTGTTCTGTTCAGGATGTTGTCACCTGTGCCAATGAGTTCGAGGGTTTCTCCCACTTTTTCTTCTAGTAGATTTAGTGTGACAGGCCTTATGTTAAGGTCTTTGATCAACTTGGACTTAAGTTTTGTACAAGGTGATAAGATTGGGTCCTTTACAAGTGGACATCCAGTTGGACCAGCACCATTTGTTGAAGATGCTCTCCTTCTTCCATTGTGCGGTTTTGGCTTCTTTGTCAAAAATTAAGTGGCCATAAGTGTGTGGGTCTATTTCTGGATCTTCAATTCGATTCCACTGATCTACTTGTCTGCTTCTATACCAATATCATGCTGTTTTTACAACTATTGCTCTGTAGTACAGCTTGAAATCTGGGATGGTGATACCTCCAGACGTTTTTTTACTGTACAGGATTGATTTAGCTATTTTTGTCTTTTTGTTGTTCCATATGAAATTGAGAATAGCTCTTTCCAAGTCTATAAAAAATTGTGTTGGTATTTTGATAGGAATTTCATTGAATCTATATATTGCTTTTGGTAGAATGGGCATTTTTATTATGTTGATCCTACCTATCCATGAGCATGGGAGATCTTTCCATCTTCTAAAGGCCTCTTCCATTTCTCTCTTCAAGGGCTTGAAGTTCTTGTTGTACATGTACTTTACTTGCTTGGTTAGAGTTACCCCCAGGTATTTTATGTTGTTTGTGGCTATTGTGAAGGGGGTTGTTTCCCTTATTTCTTTCTCAGTATATTTATTTGTTGTATAAAGAAGGGCTTCTGATTTTTTTTTTGAGTTAATTTTGTATCCAGCCACCTTGCTGAAGTTGTTTATCAGCTGTAAGAGTTCTTTGGTGGAGTTTTTGTGGTCGCTTATGTATACTAACATATCATCTGTGAATAGGGATAATTTGACTTCTTCATTTCCAATTTTTATCCCTTTGATCTCCTTTAGTTGTCTTATTGCTCCAGCAATGACTTCAGGTACTATATTGAAGAGATATGGTGAAAGTGGACATCCTTGCCTTGTCCCTGAGTTTAGAGGAAATGTTTCAAGTTTCTCTCCATTTAATTTGATGTTGGCCACTGGCCTGCTCTATATTGCCTTTATTATTTCTAGGTATGGTCCTTGTATGCCCATTCTCTCCAGAACTTTTAGCATGAAGGGGTGTTGGATTTTGTCAAATGCTTTTTCTGCATCTAGCGAGATTATCATGTGGTTTCTACTTTCATCTTGTTTATATGGTGAATGATGTTGATAGACTTTCATATGTTGAACCATCCCTGCATTCCTGGGATGAAGCCTACTTGATCATGGTGTATGATACTTTTGATGTGTTCTTGAATTCCGTTTGCTAGTATTTTATTAAGTATTTTTGCATCTATGTTCATGAGGGAGATTGTTCTGAAGTTCTCTTTCTTTGTTGGGTCTTTGTGTGATTTAGAAATCAGGGTGACTGTGGCCTCATAGAATGAGGTTGGCAATGTTCTTTCAGATTCTATTTGGTGAAAGAGTTTGAAGAGAATTGGTGTTAGCTCCTTTTTGAAGGTCCGGTAGAATTCCATGCTAAAGCCATCTGGCCCTGGGCTTTTTTTGGTTGGGAGATTTTTAATGACTGTTTCTATTTTCTTATGGGTTATAGGGCTGTTTAATCTGTTTATCTGATCTTGATTTAGCTTCGGTAGGTGGAATCTATCAAGAAAATTGTCCATTTCACTTAAGTTTTCAAATTTGGTGGAGTATAAATTTTTAAAGTATGATCCAAATATTCTCTGGATTTCCTCAATGTCTTTTGTTATTTCTCTGTTTTCATTCCTGATTTTGTTGATTTGTGTTTTCTCCCTCTGTCTTTTAGTTAATTTGGCTAAGGGTCTGTTTTTGTTGATTTTCTAGAAGAACCAACTCTTGGTTTCATTGATTCTTTGTATAGTTCTTTTGTTTCTATGTTGTTGATTTCAGCCCTAAGTTTGATGATCTCCTGCGTTCTGCTCCTCTTGGGAGTGTTTGCTTCTGTTTTTTCCAATTCACCCAGTTTAGCGGTTAATTTGCTAATATGAGCTGTCACAATTTTCTTTTTGAAGGCACTTAGTGCTATGAACTTTCCTCATAGCACAGCTTTCATTGTGTCCCATAGGTTTGGGTATGTTGTGTCTTCATTTTTGTTGGATTTTAAGAAGTCTTTGATTTCCTTCTTTATTTCTTCCCTGACCCAGTGGTCCTCTAGTAAAGAGTTGTTCAATTTCCATGTGAGTGTAGACTTTCTGTTGATTCTTTTGCTATTGAAGTGCAGCTTTATTCCATGGTGGTCTGATAAGATACAAGGGGTTGTTTCAATTTTCTTGTATCTGTTGAGGCTATCTTTGTGTCCAACTATATGGCCGATTTTGGAGAAGGTTCCGTGAGGTGCTGAGAAGAAGGTTTATTCTTTTGTGTTTGGGTGAAACGTTCTGTAGATATCTGTTAGGTCCATTTGGTTCATGATCTCTGTTGGACTCATTATTTCTCTGTTTGGCTTCTGTCTTCATGATCTGTCCACAGTTGTGAGTGGGGTGTTGAAGTCTCCCACTATTAAAGTGTTTGGATCGATGTGAGATTTAAGTTTTAGAAGTGTTTCTTTTGTAAATGCAGGTGCCTTTGTATTTGGGGCATAGATGTTCAATATTGAGATGTCCTCTTGATGAATATTTCCTTTAACAAGTATGTCATGTCCTTCTTTGTCTTTTTTTTTTTATTAACTTCAATTGGAAGCCTATTTTGTTTGATATTAGGCTGGCTACTCCAGCTTGTTTCCTGGGTCCATTTGCTTGGAAAACCTTTTCCCAGACCTTTACTCTGAGATACTGTTTATCTTCAATAGTGAGATGTGTTTCTTGTGTACAGCAAAATGATGGGTCTTGTTTACGGATCCAGTCTGTAAGTCTGTGTCTTTTTATTGGCGAGTTAAGTCCACTGATGTTGATGGATATTAGTTACCATGTGTTGTTATTTCCCATTATTTTGGTATAGCTGGTTGTCTTGTGTTTTTTTGTTTAGTTGCTGTGAAGGTTTCTATTCCCTATGTTTTCTTGGGTGTAGTTATCTTCTCTGTGTTGGAATTTTCCTTCTAGGATCTTCTGTAGGGCTGGGTTTGTGAGGAGATATTGTTTGAATTTGATATTGTCATGGAATATCTTGTGTTCTCCATCTATGTTGATAGAGAGTTTTTCTGGGTATAGTAGTCTGGCTGGGCACCTATGTTCTCTCAGGGCTTGTAGGACATCTGTCCAGTCACTTCTAGCTTTTAAAATTTCTGAGGAGAAGTCAGGTGTGATTCTGATAGGTCTGCCATTGTATGTGACTTGGCCTTTTTCTCTTACAGCTTTTAATATCCTTTCTTTGTTCTCTACATTTGGATTTTCTATTATTATGTGGCAAGAGGAGTTTCTTTTCTGATCTAATCTGTTTGATGTTCTGTAAGCCTCTTGGATTTTTACTGGCATCTCTTTCTTTAGGTTTTGAAAGTTTTCTTCTATGATTTTGTTGAAGATATTTCCTGGACCATGGAGTCGGGGGTCTTCTCTTTCCTCTATGCCTATAATTCTTAGGTTCTGTCTTTTCACTGAGTACTTGATTTCTTGGATGTTGTGGGCGAGAGATTTTTTAGCTTTCTCATTTTCTTTGGATGCTGTACTGATTTCTTCCATCAAATCTTCCATGCCTGAGATCCTGTCTTCCATCTCTTGCATCCTATTTTTGATACTCGCATCCTTAGTTCCTGTTCTCGTTCCTTGATTCTCCATTTCCTCTTTTAACTCTGACTGTATTTTCTTTATTGTTTCCATTTCTATTTTCATATCTTGAATGGTATTGTTCGTTTTGTATATTTCCTTCTCCAGTTCCACCAACTAGAGACCAATATTCCAACAAATTAGTTAATGGGGTTTTCTCATTCATACCTCCACAAGGGCTATGTAAGAGTTGTTCCTTCCTTTTATTTAAAAAACATATATATATATATATATATATAAAGTATATGTATTTATACATACATATTAATATAAAGTCCATGTATTTGTACATATATATTTATATAAAGTATATACATGTATATGATTTGTATTGGGTCACTAATCTATACAAACAAGTTTATGATATCTTACATGGGTTACAAATGATCAATAACAATAACATCAATGTATACATACAGAAAAGGTCACCAGTTAGGTGGCACGAGATCTTGTTGGAAACCATGGAGGCTTTTTCAGGGTCTTGTACAACATAGGCTGTGTGGGAAGAGATCAATTCTCCTTCTCTCAAATGATATTCAAATATATGGTGAATGGTGTAGAAGAGTTCACCTACCCAAGCTACAGCCTCTGAACCCTCAGCTTTTTAGATGTTGCATTCTGTGGGGCTATGTTACAGGAGAACTCTACTGCTTTTGATAAGAATCCTTCCTCAAGCTGTGAATACTCAGAACTTCTATGAGAAATAGAGGATAACATGCTTCAGTATCTCAGGAATCATCAGATAATTATTTACCTCTTTCTGCCATCATAGTTTGGAAGTTTTATTTTATGGTGTGCTAATAGACTTGCGATAGAGCATGACCTGCTCCTTAGGATGAAGAATCTGGGCAGTACCCCATGGAGACACCATTAGTCTATTGCCGCAACCCACAATGATTCCTGTAACAGTAAATTTTTATTTAACAAACATATATTTATTAATACTTAACCATTACCTATAAAGTTCCTAAATCCGAAAGCCCAAACCCTAACTCTAAGACCTAATCTAAAACACCCTAATGCCTATAATACAAACACTTAACACTAATTTAAGGTTTCTTAAAAGGATATTTTCAGGTTAAATTTTGGCATTGATCCATATGGGTAGTTGATTTCCACCAAGTCTTTCAGTCTTAAAGTCTATGAATCTTGTTCGTCAGATCTTAAGGCAGTTTCTAATGACCTTGAAGTGGGGCGGCTCTTATAAGAATTGTCTCTTCAGTACTAGGACCCACTTATTTGCAAGATGAAAAGTTTATTAGGCTCACCATTCAGATGCTTTGGGCCTCCAAGGGTCTTGCTCCAGTGTTCAATCCAGTCCTGGTGCTTTGGCTGTCTGATGCTTTGGAAATCCAAAGTCTGTGGCAGTTTTCCAAGTTGGACCAAAATGGCCCACCTCTGCCCAAAGGGCGTATTTTTTTACATTCTCCACCTATGTGGATCATTGATGGGGAGCACAATGATAGTTGATAGTTGAGGCAGGAGGAATGACGTGAAGACTCTGCACAAGATGAGGAGGAAGGCCGCCACAAACCTGTGTGTACTCATGATTTAAATCCTTTGTGTAGTAATGTGTTGCAAAGATCTTAGCATGAACTCTGGCCTCTCCTTGCCATGGTTCTTGGTGGGCTTACAGGGTACACCCTGTTCAAAGTCACATGATTTGCCTTTTGTTGGGCTTTCCAAGGAACGTCCTTCAATGTCAATCATATCCAGATGTAACTGGATCCACTCATATCTTTTTACCTGAGAGACCTGTCTTTTTGTTATTCCAAAATCCTTATGCTCAATTTCCCTAATCCTACCACAAATTCCCAGCAGGGCAGAGTCCTCAAAATTGGTAAAGTACAATTAGGGTAGTCAATTAATAAGCCATTAGTAATCAAAGAACATGGTTGAAAGATTCTCTGAAAAAATATAGATTGAACCTATCCCATTGCCAATTGTATTATGAGAGATAATTACATGATTCTTCTGTTTTACTTGATGATGAGTCAGGGTCAGGGTTAATCAAAAGATAATCAATGGAATAGAAGATAATATTTGAAAATTGTATGTGATATGAAGGTAATAGATAGAGCTAATGAGAAGTATTGAAACACAATAATAAAGTAACTCAAACAAAAGGAGCAAAAACTAGACATATCTACAAAGTAGAGAGACAAAGTTGTTAAAAAGCAGTGAGCAAGTGGTCATTAAGAAAAGATGTTCAATGGCACCATTAAGAAAATTCAAACCAACAGCACAATAAGATACAACCTCTACCTGTGAGTATGTCTACTGTCAACACAAACACACACATACACAAACACACACACACACACACACACAAAGTAACAAGTGGCAGTAAGGAAATGGAGAGATGAAAACAGTGTCAGCGAGAGTAATTAACAAAAATATGTTATTTCCTCAAAATATTAAAACAATTATCATTTAATACATAAACTTCCCTTCTAAGTTGTATATTCAAAGGGATTGGAAGAAGAGTCTGGAAGTGATATTTGCACATAGATGTTATATTATAGCATTCCCATAGTAACAAACCGTGGAAACAGTGCAAGTGCCTACTGATAAATGGACATCTAAAATTTGGATTGTACAATTATATGACATCTTCAATAGTTTGTCCTTAAAAGAAATTATGACATATATTTCTACATGTATGAAACATGGGGAATTGTGCTAAATTAAACAAGCTAGTCACATAGGCCAAACAATATTAATGTCATAAACAAAGCACATAGCATATGGTTTTTACTTAGGTTCTTAGAGTATTTATCCATGGAGACAGGAGGAGTTGTCTAGAATAAGGAGTGAGTGGTTTTGGGAGTGAGGAGTGGATAGAATGCAAAGCATTGTTGCATGATTGTAGAGAATCAGTTTTACAAGACGAAAAGAGTTCTCAAGGCAACTGTGCCAATGGTTGCCTGATAAAAGTGTGCTTCATGTCCCTGAATTGTCACTCTGGAAATGGGCACAGTGATAAGTGTTATGCATATTTTATCAGAACACAAATTATAAGACAATGATAACTGAACTTCTACATAAAAACTGAGTGTGTTTTTTTAGAAAACAAAAACTTTAGGTTTAATTTAGTTAGTTAGTTTAATTTAGTTCAGTGAAGACTGTTTGCTTGCTCCTGCTTGCTGGCTGTGGGTCTCTCTTTCCTGCGATACAATCAGAGCAATACTTGTTATTAAGAGGTGAAGTGACATTATCAAACAGTCTGTGACAAAATCTCTTGGAGGTATGGGGAAGTTTCTTTACTTAATAGAAGTGTTAGTACTTTCTGAGAGGATTTGTTGTTTAGGAGTATATACAGTGTTGCCTCATTCCAAAGAGATATAAAAGTCATTGCCATTCTTTTTCTTTTAAAACTTACAGAGTTTTCACTGAAGATTAAGTTAAAGTCTACTGTTTTCAGGCTAACTCATTGGGGGTATCAAGTGGGTAGGAAGTACTCAATCTGAGATCTTTAAGAAGAAGTTCATTTACTTTACCACGCTGGATACAGAATGGCATTGATTTTTTTCAATTAGGACTAGAGTAAGTACAGGAAAACCAATTCAGGGAGGACAGACACTCTACAGTGCACATGGGGACAATTTTGGAAGGAAAATATTTATTGTCTTTAGAATATAGAAAATAAGCATACATGGAATGCTAAATATATGTCAGGATGATTCAGAAACATTTATCCCTGAAAAAGTTCCAGTACTGAGTGAAATACAGAAAGTAGAATACAGCATTAGATCCAATATACTATTAGTGGAAGAGCAGAATGACTCAAAATGTCTTTGCACATTTTGATGTCATTTCTTTTAGGATTCTTCTATTTACAAAAGTGACAATAGTATTTTTTTTTTTCCTAACTACATTTTATTTAATGTTGGGGAAGTAAATCTAAAACAAATTTTTAGGAGGAATTTAGAAAGATTTCTGAATTTTGTTAAAGGCTCCAAACATACTCTCTTCTTTGTTTTGAAAAGAATACTAAGGTGCATCCTTACTGACTGGGAGACGAGATGTCATGTTTATTGGCCAAACCATCCTACTGAGGTCTTCTGGTTTTCAGAAAATCAGTTATGTATCCTCATTAAACTTTGTAAAGATCCCTGGAAGCTGCAAAAGTGATACCCCTTTAAAAGTGAAGGAATCCAGACAGAGCTACACAGTGATGGATGGTGAAGTGGCAAAGGAGGAGTTCTTACCCAGTCCCAGACAGCAGGAATAGGCACTCTCAAGGAACATAACTCATCTTGCCCTTTATGTTCCTGAAAGCCCATGATGCTGTCACTCAGTCTGTTTAGAACGACGCTGGGAATTGAGAATAGCAAGCAAAAGCAGAAGATATAGGTTAGCCTAGCAAAGAAAATGATACTCACACCGTGTTTTTCCTTAGACCCTCTCCTGTTGCTTTATGGACTCTTCGAATTTATAGATGAGAATCTTAGCTAACCTTGTACTTAGTGAAGGGTAACCAGAGTGTTGCTTGCTTTTAGGAGAAAATGTCTTTTTCTTCTACTTTAGAGACTAGCCATGGAAGCACAGAAGTCCAGTGCATTTTCACTGTATCTCTACTCCCATTGGATTTATTGTGTGGCAGGTAGGTTTGATGATGAGTGTGGCATTGTGGGAGTCTCCCTTCATTAGTGAAAACAGGAAAATTGGTAAGGGGAGGCTCTTGAACTAACAGAATAAAGTGAGGAAAACCCTGTTTGAAATGCTCCTACTCTTTTTATTGGAATTCATTTTAGCTAATAATAACTGCCATTCATTAAACATTGTCAGCGATTATTTTAGGAGCTTTACAACATATTAACTGGAACATCCTCACAAACCCCAAGAGTTGGGAGTTATTATCCCCCCCCATTTGATAGTCAGAAAGGAGTCGAAGGACTTTCTGTGTCTTGCCTGGGGCTTTCTGATGAGCTACTCAGAGAGTTTTGCCCCTAGGCTTGTGCTCTTAACATCTGTGACAGATTTTTTTCTTTTACTCAGAAGATGGTTTCCTTATATTGCTCTTAATACTGAATCCCAGCATGGTGATGGGTGTTTCTGCTGAAAGTTCACAGGATTAAGGACAGTCTGGAAAAAAAAAAACAAAACCAGAAGCAAACCCCCAGATATGGCTCACAGCATGGCCACACGTGACTTAGAGCAGGTGACAGGGAAAGTAACCAAGGGGCATCTTTTTAATGGCAAATTAGAAACTACCAGGTCGGTGATGGCTCGATGTTGCAAGGTGTAATGGCTGTTAGGGATTCCAGGATCTCAGTGCAGGATGTCAATTGCACACCCACACTGATATAGATACATGGATGGGTGGGTAGGTTGATGGGATTGTAGACAAAATCAACAAACTAGTGCTGCAAAATAAATACACTTGACTTCGATTGGTATGATCGGCAGTGTTCAGGCATTTTCTGGTTTAAGCACACATTACTTTATTTATCCATTTAGTATGCAGTCTGCAACCCTATACTTGGATCTCAAGAAACAGCAGCTGAACAAGGCAATTAGGCACCACTGAGAGCCAGGCTGACAAGGCGAGGCTGTGGTGGTTGAAACAGCTTAGCTAGCTTACTGATTTGCTCAGATTTACTTCGGCTTGTTGCTCTTTGCCACTGCTAGGCCTCTCTGGAATTGCTTCAACCTTTTTTGGATACACTTTCTGACCTTTTCCGTGTATACCAGCCTATTTTCCTCCTCGATTTTATCCCTCTTTGCTTTTAGTGTTTTAGCTATTCCTCATAATTTCTGATTGTCAGCAATTTATCAATGTAGCCTGAAACTGTAAATTAATTAATTATTGTAGTTATTAGTAAATATTTACTGTAAGATTAGGTTGGCAGAGTAGCCGGCAGCTTGGCAGAGGAGCGGGCAGCCTGGTCTGCGTGCCTTAACTGGTTGCCTAAATTATCCTGGAGAAAGAGCCCCAGGACCAAGGATGGCCTACACCACCTGTAACCTAAACTCTGTTAATTAATATAAGTTGTTATATTAGGCCAGTAGAATTACCAGCAGCTTGGTGGGAGCTTCGCCTGGGCTCAAGGGGAGTCCAGAAGTCTGGAAGTCCAACGGCCTGGGAGTGCTTGGACTGAGGGCCTATAAGCTGCCATAGTCTTTTTCACAATAATTAAATACACTAAGACCTTTTAATGTTTTAATGCTTAGCCTTTAGCTGGGCAGACTCTCAATTAGCTACTCTAAGTTAACCCGGATCACCTAATCCCAAACTGCCATGTGCCTGCGATTACCTTCCAGCCTTCTCAAGATGTCTGTTTCCTTCTCTGTCCCAGCAGAAAAAGATGGGTTTTCTGTGTGTGCTCAGGGCTCCTGTCTAATCTCAGGAAGTTCTGCCTTCCTATATTCTTTCTGCCCAGCTATTTGGCCATAAGCGACTTTTATTAACCAATCAAGAGAATGCCTCAGAAGGGGTGGTAACCAGATCTCAGCATTGAATTCAACCTATCAGAAGCAATGATATTAGACCTTCTCTCAATATCAGCCATCTTAAAAAAAATCTCTTAAACTATATTTAGGATTTATGCTGAGAAAGGAGACATCAGTGTGTTTTCATTTGCCGTCTCTGGTGTGAAAATTGATTTTGCCTGTGCTGAAAAATATTTTTTAAAAATCCTGCTTTGAAACTGTTCTGATCCTAAAATACATCTTTTTGGGATTGATCAGTGTGTACGTTTTTGCCCCTTGAATTGACCACAAAACATTTTGAAATTAAATCAAGATAAAATTGTGCTAAAATAGTGTAAAGAACTATTTGGAAAAAGAAAAATGTGTCAGTTATATTGCCTCAAATCCTGGCACTGACTTCATAGTCCCCATCAGCACATGGAGTCTGCTTCCTTATTTGCTAACTTATTCTGTTTGCTCAATAAATATTTACTCTGTGACAAATATTTGCTATGAATTTTTTAGGCACTCCCACCATATTTTCTGATTATTTTCAGAAAACATTCTAACTGAGCATACAATCCCACACTAAGAGACTTGATGTGTTCAAAGTATTTCCTTAACTGCTCTGTCTCCTTGAATTTGCATGAGAAGATTGTTATTTATTTCACCCTCCATTTTAGAGCAAGAACAATGTAATGTTTACATTAACATGAAATTACTTTTGGAAAGGTAATAAAATAAAAATCTATATACTTATAGACAGGTATGCATATCAGATGAACTAGAAACTTCCACTGCATTTGGCACATGGCACTTTCACAAATCTTGCTCTTCTCTTCGATGTCTCTAAAATACTTTCGGGTTTTTTTTTTAATAATTTATTTTTTATTTCTTCAAGTTACATCTCAATCACAATCCCCTCCCTACTCCCCCCTCCAGTCCCACCCTTCCACCCTCCTCCCCCTCAGCCCCACCATCCTCTTCCCTTCTTTTTTTTTTTTAGTTTAAGGTATTTATTTTTCCCCCCAACAGCTCTCCTTTTCAGTCCAAATAATGGTTCTTTTTCTTATAACTATAAATACAATACAAAACAACAGAAATAAATAGGCCACGATTATAAGAGTTATATGGCTTAGCATACATTCCCAATGTCCAGTCCATATGTATTTGGCACCTGACTTTAACATTCTACTATCTAACCATCTCCATGAGTTTAAAGTTCTATATCTAACTCAGCTTTCATACTAACTTGCCTCATAATTTTAAAAATATCTTCTTAGATCCAGAACACCCTCTTGATTCCTAAACAACTCAAAATTTAACTATGAGACTCTAGGTATCTATTCTTCAACCACCTCAGAGACCTGAGAGGGATAAATATATCTGATTATATAGGAAGTGCAGGGCCTGCAGGTTCCAAAACTAAAAAATGACATACCAGTGGCTGCCTGGACTTCTGTGTTTTTTAAGATTATAATGTGATTACATCGCCGGGTCATGGTGGCGCACGCCTTTAATCCCAGCACTTGGGAGGCAGAGGCAGGGGGATCTCTGTGAGTTCGAGGCCAGCCTGGTCTACAGAGTGAGTCCAGGACAGCCAGAGCTGTTATACAAAGAAACCCTGTCTCAAAAAACCAAAAAAAAAGTGATTACATCATTCTCCCCTTCTCTTTATTCTCTCCAGCTTCTACACCCTTCTTACTCTCTCAAATTCATGATCTCTTTAAGTATCTAATTTTACATTGACATCACAATTATGTGAACTTCTGAATTAATAACTTCTGTTTCTCTCACACATATTTACTAGTGTGATTAAAAAATACAGACCTACGACCTTAAGAGTCTCTATTCTTGTTTCCCACATATGTCAAAACTGCATATGTGGCTTTGCTAGCTTCAGTATTCTGGCATCTGAGTTTTTGCCTACCTCAGGGAAGGAATTTCCTCCAATGAAATCTTTTTTTATCTTACATTCCACATATGGAATCTATACAAAGAAAAGTGCATAAAAGAAATAGTACTAGTACTTTAATGAGTATTTGTTTTTGGAGCACCATTACTGAAAGACATTACTATTTTAAAAAAATACATACTACCACTCACATTGCTACCTACACAATGACAAAACATTGCATATATTTGATTATAATTTATAGAATACATTTTATTACTTAGGTCTCTATTGGAATTCAGGATAATATTTTAGTTTTATTTAACAAAACTTGTTAAGGAAAGTTTTATAAAAATATCTCATGACTTTTTAAAAAATAATTTGGGGTTAGTTTTCTATTACTTTGTTTAAGGAATAGAAACATGAACTTCATGCATTTTCTAATTTAATAAAAACTCATCTTAATAATAATACACACTTCTAACAGTCAATTGTCTTCTCTGAAAATAGAAAGGAATAGGATCCAATATAAGTCACAAATATAAAAAGTACAATAATGCACAAATGAAAAAATTATAATGATAAGCCATGTCTTACGTGTGAAATCATAATATAAAGAGCAAATTGGTAGGTTAATACCTAGACAATGACATTAATTTTCTGCTTTTTCAGCATAGGTTTAAAATGACAGAAACTCCATTTTCAGCTAATTCTTAAATAATGTACTTTGTAATTTTGAAAGATATTGAAGTGTATTAAGTTTGTCCACTTTAACTTATGGTTTCAATTTAAATGTGATCTTAGTTATATGTATTTTGGAATATTTATATTTGTTTAAAGATTATTATCTTGCTTCTTGGCCTATATTACTTTTGATAATACTATTGTTATGCTAGGTCGGTATCCCCTTCCCTCCACTGGAAGTTTTGACTGGGTACAGGAGGTGACCGTTTCATGTTTCTTCACCTAATGTTAGAAGTCTGCCATTGGATCAGCTTCCCCTAACTGGACAACCTTGTCTAGCCTCAATAGAAGAAGGTGTGCCCAGTCCTACTACAACTTGATATACCGAGGTTGTTGATAGCGATGGGAGGTCTCCCCTCTTCTGAGAAGAAAGAGGGGCATAAGCAGAGGGGAGGTGAGCGAAAGAGAGATTGAGAGAGAAGGGAGGGAAAGTTCAATTTGGATGTAAAGTAAATAAATGAATTAATAAATAAATGAAAAATACTATTGTCAACAAAGTGCTTAATTTTGAGAACAGAATTTCTAATCTTTTTAATGCTGAAATTGAGTTTCTTGCTCGCTCAAGATTCCTGTTGTCCTTCTCACAAGTGAGATGTAAGTAAGCTTCAGTGGGGTAGTAAAATAGTAGACATTGTTGTCTGAGCAAAATAGGACAGGGAGTGAGATCGGAGTTTTCAGTTTGGGAGTAAGGCCATGATTCCATGGTCTTGAGGAGGTTACTGGAGGGTGAGTTCACTGTATTGTCTTCTTTAATGCTAAGAGAATAGAGCTTCAAATAACACATCATTCCCATTTGTGTATTGTCCTAGTTAGAGCTACTATTGCTGTGATGAAATACCAGGACTGAATCAACTTGGGAAGGAAATGGTTTACTTCAGCTTACACATCCGTGTAACTTCATCACTGAGGAGTGTCAGGGCAGATACTGAAACAGGGCAGGAACCTGGAGGCAGAAACTGATGCAGAGGCCATGGAGGGGTGCTGTTTACTGATTTGCTCCTCATGCTTTCTTACAGAACTCAGCTCAGGGATGGCACTACCCACGATGGACTGGACCCTTTCCCATCAATCACTCATTAAGGAGGTGCGTTACAGCTGGATCTTATGGAAGCATCATCTTAACTGAAATTCCTATCGGTCAGATAGCCCTACCTTGTGTCAAGTCGACATAAAATTAGCCAGCGTCATGTATGCACGTCAGGCTGCCAGTTGTCAATTTGATATCAGATACTCTAGAACTGATAGATGGGGAGATTTGGCATAGTGAGATGCTAGGCCAGAGTGGAGGAAACAGGAAGCTCTCTGGAGTTTCCGTGCCCTGAGGTAGGGGGGAGGATGGAGCCTGTATATCACTACTGGCCTCACATGATGAACTGGAGCCTAGGACACTGCAGTGGAACAGAGGCGATAACAATATTAGCCCTTTAGGAGAAAAAATGAAGTATGGGTCTACCCAGTGAAGGTCAGCAAGCAAGCATGTTGGAGTTTTTCAGCTGTCTAATAGCATCTGGGGAAGCTGATTAAAATTTGTCCCAGGATGAATAATAACCTTTGAAATCTCTGCTGCCCCTCAATGAGCCTAAGAACCTAGTCTCAGTGAACTAAGTAGGGCAGCCATTCCAACCACAAAAATGATCTCAAGGAGAAAAATTGCTTTCAAACCAGATGAGTCTTTGTGGAGAAAAGTTTGTATAGGGAAGATGGACAAGGAACAATACAGAGGAGAGTGATCAAGTTCCAGATTTTTAAATCGAAGAATCGAAGTCTTTAAAACAAGTAAATTAAAAAAGAAATTAAGAATCAGGTCATCTTGTTTTTAAGGAAATCTAGCAGCCTGTGGAAAGGAGAAGAAAGGAGAAGAATCCCAAGGTCACAACATAACTGGAAAAGTAAAGTTGTTTTGTATTCAGCCCCCAAGTTTGCAGATATTCAATATTGTAGAAGTAATTTATAGAAAATTTTTTCATCTTTTTGCATTATTACATTATCATATATGCTCTCTCCATATATTTTTCATATTTTTACCATTTTCCATTTATAACAAGATCTATTTTAAAAATTTTGAGAATTCATATGATGTATTTGGATCATATTTTTTATTCCCTAGTATCCCCTACAACTGCTCTCAGATGTACTAATTCCCTACCATTTCTCAATTTCCTGTCTTAAAAATAATCTGTAACGTCCAATTTGTGCTGTGTATATACTCATGGGTGTGGTACCATCAATGGGAGCTTGGTGAACCTACTAGGAATGACACTCAAATTTTTTTGTCTTTTTTAGTTTTTCTTTTGGTTTTATTTATTTTATATCCTGACCTCAATTGCCCCTCCTAGATCCCCTTGAATCTCCCCACCATCCACTCCTCCTCCATTTCTCTTCAAAATTGGGCTGGTTGTCTTCTTGGGTATACACCAGCTATGGCATATCAAGTTGCATTAACAGTAGGCACTTCCTCTTCTATTAATACTAGACAAGACAACCCAATAGGGGAAAGGGTCTCAAAGACAGGCAACAGAGTCAGAGGCAGCTCCTGTGAGACCCACAAGAAGATCAAGCTACACAACTGTAACGTATGTGTAAAGGGCCTAGGTCAGTTTCATGCAGGTTCCCTGGTTGGCAGTTCAGTCTCTGTGACCCCCTATAGGCTCAGCTTGGTTGATTCTGTGTATTTTCTTGTAGGAATACACTGAATTTTTAGTTGGACTTAAGGCTCATTTTACAAGAAGAAACTCATGCCTGGTACAGAAAGCCTGACCAAGAACCCATAGTTCATGAACTCATAAGCCCCACAGATGAACCTACTACTATTATGGTGCTATATGAGAATAGTACCAAATTGGCTTCTTAATTCATATCTCTATACTCATAGATTAATACAGCTCTCAGACCTCATTAGAGTTTATTTGTGTAATGGCCAGTGACTATCACACAAACTCAAAGCTGAACAAAGTGCCGACAATAAGTGTTAGTGGAGTGTTCAGTCACAAATGATATGTCTTTATTACTCTTCTATGCTTGTCAATGCTTAGGGCCCATTGAAGAAAGATTATAAGGACCAGTAATTGGGAGGACCCTAGCAAAATAGTACCTTTAAAAATATTTTATTTATTTATTTTTTAAAGATTTACTTATTTTTATTTTTGTGTATGAGTCTGTGTGTCTTTGTGTGTGCACAAAGTATAGGTATAGGTACCCAGCCAGGCCAGGAGAGGGCATCATATCCTGTAAAGTTGGAGTTCTGAGCCATCCAATCTAGGTGCTAGCAACTGAGCCTGGATCTTCTGTAAGAGCAGCATGCACACTTGACCACTGAGTCAGCTCTCCAGTTCCACAAAGTACTTTTTCTTAACTGCTGAGCCACTTTCAGTTGTTAGTCCCAGCTCTGTTAGGATCCTGCATGGAAATTAAGTCAATTCTTCTTTCTCAAGCTTCTGAAAATGTCATCATCCCATCTGAAACACTGCCACTCACCCATCCTCAGAGATCACAGTTGTACACACAGATCTCTCTTGCTCTAATTTATTTATTTATTATTTGTTTTTAATATTTATTTATTTCTTCAAGTTACATCACAATCATAGTCCCCAGTTTTCTTTACTATGGAGTTACCAAATTGATTTAGGCAGCCCTCCCAGTCCCACTCTCCTAACCTCTTCCACCTTACCCTCCTATCCGTTTAGTGGCAAGTTTGTCAGTAGCAAGAGAAACACCTTGCTTCAACTGTAGACAGAATACTGTCCGAAAAGGACAAAACTTAGAAGCAGGTAAGTCGATAGCCTAGCTCTGCCAAGACAGGGTAGACAAGTCCTTCATAATTCCTGCTTTACAACCAATGTCTGTCAGAGAAATGGGGCCAAATGGCTGAAGATTGATGCTGTAATGTATGGAGAGAAAATGGGAACTGTCCAGGGAGCCAGTTTTCTGTCATTTCTTAATTTTGGAAGCTGCTGGCCATGTGCTTTCTGATTATTCAGATATATTTATCTTTCTCAAGTCTCTGATGTGGTTGAGGACTAGTAGTTATAATCTCATAGTTAAATTTTAAATTGTTTAGGAATTTAAAAAATGTTCTAGGTCTAAGAAGCTGTTTTTAATTTGGTAATGCAAGTTAGGATGGCAACTGAGTTAGGTATAGAACTTTAAACTCATTGAGATAGATAGATAATAGAATATTAATTATAATTAATATCAGTTGCCAAATATGTATGGACTGGACATTGGGAATGTATGGTGTATCTTATAATTTTCATAATTGTGACCTAATTGTTCTTACTGTTTTATATTGCATTAACTGTTATAAGAAAAAGAGATTTTTATTGGACTAAAAGGGGTAGCTTTTGGGGCAAAAGATAAACCTCAAATTGTCTTTTAAACATAAGATTTTTATTGATTATTTGCAAATTTCACATAATGCATCCACATCACATTCACTTCCCAGTCCTCCCATGTCCACCCCTTACCCATGTGACCTCTCCCTATACAAACAAACAAAAACAACAAAAAGAAGAAGCAAGAGAAAAAAAATACCTAGTCCAGTTTACGTTGCCAATGTATTCACTCTAACATGGTCAAACTACCAACGGCTCTCCCCTTAAAGAAAACTGAATCTTGCCCAAACCCTACCCCTGCCAGAAGCCATCAACCCTGAAGAGCTATACTTCAGCGTCTCTCTCACATTTTTAAGAGTTCTCTTCAAGGGTTTCCTGTCTAGACTGTTTCCCCTTTTTTTGGGGGGGGGGAGGGGAGGGTTGTCACAGAATCCTTCCATGTCTCTTATTCTCAGTTGTGAGCCTACAGCCATTAATACCATTGCAAAAGAAGTTCCCTTGCCCTTTATAGTCAGCAGCAGCACAGATCATGCCAACACTGCCATACTTAGAACCATTCATTCACTTTTATAGATCAAACTATATCCAAGCCACAGGAGAGAGTGAAGTTCATCATCATCTTTGGAAATTTTAAAAGTCAGAAATTGTTGAGCCCATTTGTCTCTGTTGAATAATCCAGAGAGAGAGAGAGAGAGAGAGAGAGAGAGAGAGAGAGAGAGAGAGAGAGAGAGAGAACACTGGAAAATGTAGGGAACCTTTCCCAGGAAAGCACTTCACAGAAATACACAGAGGACTGTGAAGCATGTCCATAGTCAGCTTGGAGTTTACTTTTGATGTGGAAATCTGTGATTTGATGGTGGGGGTGACTGTAGGTTTGTAACTTAAGCATTGACTGACAGAAAAGGAAGAGGAGTGTGCCTGGGAAATTCAGGCAAACTCGGGTTTCATTACCAGCCTAATCATTGTCTGGTAACTTCATCATATGACTGGTAGCCAATGACCTAACCCTTCACCACCTTTGTAGATCCTTGGCTTTCCCAATAGTGAATCATTAAATGATTTAGTAAGGCTTTTCTTGAAATGCTGCTATGAAGATTATTCATGAAATAAAAAGATAATTAAATAAAATTATGTACATGGATGGCCTGGAGTATAAACAAAGCTCAAAAAAATCACTGTTATTGCTTTTCTAAAATAGATCTTGATATAGTTGGCCTAATCAATTTTCAAGGGAAGGCAAATGGGAAGAAAGAAAAGAAGGAAGGAGAGAAGGAAGGGAAAGCACCCTGAAGTTGTAGGAGATCCTTTCTTTCTTTCTCTTCTCTATGTGATGTTCCGTCCCCCCAAGCCAACACTGAACTCTCCTTGTACTTCTTGACTTTGCTCCTGCTGGTCCTGCTCGCCCTCGCCATCCGATACCATGTTAACCCCTTGGTTATAATAAATCAGGAGGCATTTGCTGGAAATTCTTCAAGTGCCAGTCTGTCAGATATGAAATTATAAAATTTAGTAAGATATTATCTTTCAAAACATCTACTCTTAGAAAAATAATATCTTTGAGATATGACAAGAGTGCTGCACTCATGAATCATAGAAGCTGTGGTTGTCTGCACAAAAATCAAGCCAGGCAAACATTCTAGCATGAAGGAGGAAGGGATAATGAGCTATTACCTTTAACTGAGAATTGACCATGATAGTTGATTTCTGGGGAAGAGAGTGTCACTTTAAAAAATTCTTTAGGAATCAAGAGGGTGTTCTGGATCTAAGAAGATATTTTTAAAATTGTGAGGCAAGTTAGTATGAAAACTGAGTTAGATATAGAACTTTAAACTCATGGAGATGGTTAGATAGTAGAATGTTAAAGTCAGGTGCCAAATACATATGGACTGGACATTGGGAATGTATGCTAAGCCATATAACTCTCATAATTGTGGCCTATTTATTTCTGTTGTTTTGTATTGTATTTATTGTTATAAGAGAAAGAACCATTTGTTGGGCTGAAAGGGGGAGCTGTTGGGGGGGGGAAGATATACCTTAAACTTAAAAAAAGGGTAGAGGATGGGGGCTTGAGGGGGAAGAGGGTGGAAGGATAGGACTGGAGGGGAGAGTAGGGAGGAGGTTGTGATTGAGATGTAACTTGAAGAAATAAAAAATAAATTATTAAAAAAATGGGTCATAGACATAATTTAGCAAAGATCAAGAAAAAAAGGACAGATTATTGAATATGCCCTTATACCTTTGTATATTGATACAAAATTAATATTATATTTGGCTAAATTGGTATTGATCATTGTATGTTAATTCAAAGTTAAGATTGTATTGGGCTACATCGGTATTGATCTTTGTATATTGATACAAAATTAAGATTATATTTGGCCACAATGGTATTGACCCTTGTATATTGATGCAAAATTAAGATTGTATTGGGCTACATTTGATCTTTGTATATTGATACAATTTTACAGTTTTAAAGTCTCTTAAAGTCTCTGAAAAAATTCTCTCCCCCCCCCCGTGTGTGTGTGTGTGTGCGCGTGTAATTGCAATGTGATTACCATATGTTCTTGATTTAGTTTATGTTGCCAGGTGTGAGTTCTGTCTGATGGAGCAGACCTTAAATACAATCTGAAAACAATTTAACAGAACAATTGGTTACTTTCATAATATTCGTGCTACAACTGCACTCATGGGGATATCTTACCAAGTATTTTAGCTCACAAAGTTTATAGCTAATATAATGTTAAATTCACAATAACTGTTTTTGCCTGCATGAATCATGGGCAAGATCAAACCAGTCAAATTCTACCATGGCTGAAAAGGGGGGGTCGTAAAGTCCTACCCCAAAAAAGAAAGCTACTTGCATTTGTTGGCTTCTAGAGGACTAAGAATCAATATTATTCACTATTGTAGGTCCTGGTAGCTGTCCCACACACCAATGAATGGATTTACACTCTTGAATAAGTTAAAAGCTGGACTGAATAAAAGGAAAGAAAAAAAGAGGGTATGAAATTGGGAGGGAGTGTAGTGGAGGTGTCTGAGGGGAGTTTTTATAGCAAATGGAAGGTATATGTTGTGACCAAAATACATTGTATACATGTATGAAATTCTCAAAAAATAAATGAAAATAAATATTAAAAATTTGACTTTTATTCAAGGCTTCTTGGTTACTAGCTCATGTATAACTGACTTGGCTTAACAAATAACATTACTATTCTTACATGAAAATTTAAACCATTTGGGAATTCCAAGTTGTAAGAGACCAGAATTAAGAATTCATTTAAATTTTTAAAATTAAATATAGATGCATTTGTGGAATACTATGTGATGTTTTGATATATGTATATATTGTATAATGATCAAAACAAAGTAGATGTGTTTGTTTCTTCATGCAGTTATTATTTTCTTATGTAAACACCCAGCTTACTTTATTCTAGTTTGAAAATAGACAGTATTTCATCATCATTTCTGACACCATAATGTGTGACCAGAGTTTACATCTCTAACATTAGAGTAATTTAGTACTTGTTTAAAATTTCTCCCATCCTTCCTTTCCTCATTCTTTTTGGCCTCTGGCTACCAACTTCTATGAAACCAACTATTTTAGATTCCATGTATGAATAAGAATATGTAGTGTTTGTCTGTGCTTCATTTATTTCACCTATTTAAATATCCATTAAATAATATTATATCCCTTTTGTGACTGAAAGCATTCTATATAGGTCACTAAAAACAAAACAAAAATAAAAGAAAACAATTATTCCATTGATGAACACATATCTCAGTTATACTTCTTTCATGAAAAGTGTTGCAGTAAACTTGAGAGCATAGATGTCTCTTCAATATAATAATTCCATTCCTGTTGAATATGTACTAAGTAGTAGAATTTCTGGGTTTAAATTGTAGTTTCTTTTTTCTTTTCTTTTTTTTTTTTCAGACTAGGATGGTCCATAACTCACTATGTAGTTCACACCTCTTGGCAGTCTTGAGCCAACCTGATAAGTGTTTGTATACAGGTGTTAGCTGCCATGCTTGGCTCTATTTTTATTTATAAAATTAGTATCTATATTGTTTTCTATAGTGGCTATGCTAATATAGATGCTAACTTACCTTTTAATGCCTACTAAAAGAACCTCTGATCAAATTCAAAGATTATAGAATGTAAAATATATTTTTTTTTTATTCTGTGGAGACATAGATGTGGAATTTCTTGTTAGATTCTCAACAAAATATTGGTAAAATTATTAACTCAGATTGATTTTTTAAATTTATTCTGTTGGTTAAAAAAGACAGATAACACTAGATACTGAAACTGAGTGCTTTTCTGAAATTAGTGGAAATGTTTGGCAAGGCAAACTTGCAAGACCGTAGAGATCTGGGTGATAAATGATTAAAGGATATTTTCAAAGTATTCTCCTCTACACTTCATTTTAGCAACAAATACATTCATGGACACTAAAAACTACTTCTATGAATTCTGACAAGAACGTCCAGCCAAACAAATGGCGTGACACCTTATGCTCATCGCTATGACTGACTTTCTTACTCCTAAAAGGAGCCCATACATTTACAACTTTTACATCATTGCACTCTGGGTAGTCTCCTTAGCATGCCATCTGTTGATAGTAGCTGATGAAAATGTCTGTGACATTACATTTTGGAAAGGTGGGTTGATTACTGTGGTAGTAAAGGTCACATGTTAGATAGATGGCAGCCAAAATGACACACAAGCTAATGAACATCACCAATTCAATTCTTCCTGTATGAAGAATACAAATAAGAGTATAATGGTGGTAACTTTCAATAATTGATAATTCAGAGAATTTTTAATGATGTTGGGAAGCAAATTTAGCTATCTCCCCAAGGCAAGATTCAGAGTGGCATTATGAAAGACTATGTAGGCAATTTTTTTCAACTCCCAACACCATTTCCTTTGTCAATAGAAACCCCCAGAAGAAAAGAAATTGATTTAAAAATAAATTTAAAAAACACAGAATCCTGCAGTTTGTTCCTTTGACTGATTTAAATATTCAGAGTTTCACTCTAACCACATCATTGATGAGCCTTCTGCTCTACAGAAATCCCAGACAGCAGCAGATGTTTAGAAAAAGCAAAACAATCTGGGTAGAAAGATAAAATTTTCTCCCACCTAGTAAAAGTCCTTCTTGTGAAAGTTTGATCTGGGTTTTTTTTTTTTTCACTTTCATTTCTTCCAACTTTGAACATTCAGAGCCAGGGATTCCTTTCTAATACAAGATCATTATTTGATGATCCTTCTCCTGGTGGGGTTTAAGTATGTTTTAAAATTATTTATAAAAGAAATACTTGCTATTTTATAGGCTCTTATTCTATAATATTTCTAGTTAGAAATTGTAGCTATTTACCTCTCAAAGAGAACTGGAGAAGTGAGACTTAATCTGAGAACAAATATACATACAGGTTATTATTAAGTATTGCTATTATATTAATTATGTGGAGAACTCTGGTGCTAAATAGTGAATATGTTAACCATTAATATAATAGACTGAAAATTCTCCAGGGCAACATCAACAAATAGAACAGAGATTAATATCAGACCACTGGAAGACAAAATTGGACTATTTTTTGAGTTGATTCTGGAAGATGGTGACTCTATTCTGCTCGGTACACTAATTGAGAAACAAAATAAGGACTGTGAGTCTTGGAGTTCATGGTGCTAGATAAGTTTGATCACTTGATTTCAGCATTCTTTATGTAATATTGATAAATGTAAGTGTCTTGGTTTGTAATTACAACTAAGATTTTGGATGGGGACATTTTCCATCCTAGGCAATTTTTATTATTACTCATTGATTATTAATTCCCCTTTCCATAACCTCTTTTCACAAGTAGGTTCTACTGTTTGAGAGAATCCTATTTATCAGAAGTCCATACATTCTTTAAAGATGCTGCTCATGTTTCTATTTGTTCATGGTAACATTTTATTGAGAATGTCATATTTTGCCATATCTTTCAAATTCCCCATTATTCTCTCCTTCTGGCAATTGTAACGGGTATGATTTGCATGTGTATTCCTTTTTATTTTCTTTCAGCAAATGACAAGGATGTGATACTCAAATTCTTTTCTAATCATTTTACATATGTTATGCCACCCTTATTAAAATTGCAGAACTTAAGTCTTGAAACAATAATTCTTGAGTACCCATTTCTTCTTCCTTCATCAGACACATCTCGAGGAAAGCAGTTCAGACACACTCCCTGTGTTACATCACAACTTTTCCACCTCTGGTAATTTTATTAGTCCAAGAAGTTAATGAGTCTTTGGTTGCCAATTGTGCTCTGACTTTAAAGTCTCCAAGTTCCTGTCCTCATTTACTCAAACACAGGATGACAATCTCCACTTTCACCTTCCCCTTCCCCCATTAGCTTCCCTTGCTTCTAGAACCTATTTTTCTCACTTGGTTCAGAAATTTCTCTTTATTGTGTGTACTCCTCTTCCTTTTCCCAGCTTTATGCTTTAGATCTCCATAAACATGTTATTTTCACTGTCAGGATTGTCATAGTTGTTCTTATATTTGCTGTCCATGTCATGCTCCTCATTTTTGTTTTATCAAAGACCCTGTAGCTGCTCATTCTGTCTCCCAGAAACTAGGGAATTCCCCAACTCTCTGCAACTTACAGGCTGCTGCCGTTACTGTTAGATGTATAGGCTTCTCCATTGCTTAACAAATCAAATTATATAAATCTACCCAAGCTATGATTACATTTTTACTCCCCAAGCTTAGGTATTATTACTTTATTTTGTGTGTACTTTACATTCAAATTATAATACTTATTGAATCTCTAGTACTTTCTGCATTTTCTCAACAATCATTTATTTCCCTCGTTATTTCCTCTCCACATTTATTTTCATTCTGTTTCCACTTATTGACATTAAGAAGAAAACAAACAAAATACCACCCTTTTATATGAAAAATGTTCTGACTTTTGTAACTGAAAGCAACTGTGTCTTATGGTAGAACCACCTCTTAAAGGTGACAAGGGAATTACAGATGTGAAAACAGTTAACAGAGCACTAATCTGATCTAAAAGGGCAATTAGGGGAGCTATAAAGTTATGATCAACTACTGAGTCTCTTTGGTAAGATACACATTTGGTAGGGACACACTAAAAAAATTAAAATAAACAGTAGAACAGAAAGCAGGACTTCTCAATGGAGGCAAGGTTTCAGAGAGATGTTTCACAGGCAGGTTTGATAGGTAAGTAATTGCCTCATGGCCTAATTTATCAAATATTTTTGAAAGCATAGAATACCTTGATTTGAGCTCTGGTTATCAATATTATTTTTGGTTCTAAGAGCTCTCCTACCTATTTTGTTACTTTAAAAAGTCAGTAATTCATTATTTCCTGTCAATGAGACACTTTGCCCTAGTGGTGCTGCCTTGTAGGCCCCCCAGTGTATGAGGAGGCTTTTGGCCCTCATATGACTGCTGAACTGGGGCGGGGGACTGATACATAGGTACACTTCACTTGGAGGAGTGGGATGGAAGAGATAGGGGGTAGAGGATAGGAGAGCAGGACTGGAAGAGGTAGAAAGAGGGCACTGTGATGGAGATGTAACCTGAAGTAATAAATAAATATTTTTTTAAAAGTCAGTAATTCAGATCTCCTTCTCCATGATAATTACTAACCATGACAGGAATTTGCAATGGTTGGTCGGATTGTGTCAGGAGCATCTCCACTTGGAAAGAGCTTTCAAACTTTAGGGGAGGACTTCCACAGATTTTTAACAGTGTCTCAGAGTCACTCACAACCCCACACTTAACTTTTCTCCCTGCCTAAGATTCTCATTGGTGTCCATTACTTCCTAAATAGCCAAATTATAAGCCCTTTAGAAGAAGATATTATCATTATTATTTTTTAAACATAAGTCTAAAGGTTTTTATTTTATCTTTTTTTTAAAAAAAAGATTTGTTTATTTATTATGTATACAGTATTCTGCCTGGACATACTCCAGAAGAGGGCACCAGTTCTTATTATAGATAGTTGTGAGCCACCATGTGGTTTCTGGAAATTGAACTCAGGACTTTTGGAAGAACAGCCAAAGAGATGGCTCTTAATCTCTGAGCCATCTCTCCAGCCCAGAAGATATTATTTTAATTATGGGATATCTTAAGTCCCACTTAACATAGTATATGACACAAAGATGAGACTAAATAAGCCTCTGTCATGACCAAATGAATAGGCAATTTAGAGGAAAGGTTCCTCCATATAATCCCTTAACTACAAAATTAGTGTAATTTTTTTCCTGCTCAAATATAATGCAAGAGTCTCTTCACTAGTAATCCTTAAGGGCAGATACTACAACTTCCTACTTTCTGTAGAGAATTATTCAACAAATAACTCACTGTGCTCTTTTATTAGAACATTGAGACCTAGAAAGTCATAATTTTAATAATTCACAATGGAATGGAGTTTGACTCTTGACTCTAGAGACTTCTAATCTTTAAATTACTTTTAACATGTGGATATAATGAGATTTTAAGGAGAGATTAGAAAAATCTGAATGAATATGATTGCTGAAATGCTTCTTACAGAGAAATATAAGTCTTATATAGGTAGTTTTGTTGAGAGAAAATGAAGCATGTAGCATGATCTTTTAATCATTATTCATTTTTGGAAAACACGTTTGATATCGTTCCCAAACATATGAATGGAGAACAACACAAAAGGATTCACTATAAATCAATTATTTTAAGGTAATATTAAAAAGAAAGACATATAAGGTTAGGACAAAAATGTAATGGAAAATTCAATTTGATAAACAAGTTTAATATATTGCCATTTAGGTACACATGTTATTAAAGGAACTTAATGTTGACTGTTGAAGCCTTTTCCTGAAGAAGGCAGGTATTTTCTGTAACATATTCCATATTTATTAATTACTAGTATATCAGCATTTATATTAATTACTTATCTACCTCTGTAACCTTGAAAAGAAAATAGAAAATATTGTCTTCAGGCTGGAGAGATGTCTCAGTCGTTAAAGGCTAGGCTTGCAACCAAAATATAAGAAAGTATTTGTCTTATTCACTAGAGAAAAAAGAAAGCTAAAACTCTAACAGGCTGTTCACAGTTCTTTTTTTCTTTTTGTCAACTTGATACAAGCTAAAATCATTTGTGAGGAAGGAAGTTCAATTGAGGTGGACAAGTAGGCAAGTCTGCGGAGCATGTTTTCTCTTTGTTTTTCTAATCATTTCTTTTATTTTTTTAGATAATAATATTACATCATTCCCCCCTTCTCCTTTCTTCCTCCAAACTTTCCCATATAACCCTCATTGTTATTTTTTAAAATTCCTGGCCTTCCTTTTTTTTGTTATTTCTTATTACAACCGAGGTGGAAGGACCTAGCCACTCTGGGCAGTGCCATTCCTAGGCATGGGCTCTTGGGACATATAAGAAAGCAAACTTAGTAAGCCAGTAAGCTTTCCCCCATGGCTTCTGCTTCAGTACCTATTCCCTGGTTCCTGACTGAGTCTTTACCTGGCTTCCTTTGATGATGGACTGTGTGATATGGGAGTGTGAGATGAAATAAACATTTTCTTCCCAAATTGCTTTTTGTTATGGTGTTTATTCCAGCAATAGAAATCCAGACTAAGATATAGACTAATGCTAGTCCAGAGTTGGATATGGATGTTCAGATGAAAAAGACATGGGATTTTACAAACCACACTGTCATTCATATTGGATGGAAGATGTTGTGAAATGCTTATAGCTTTCACAGCAGAAAGGTAATTAATATAGGTAAGGTAAATTATGAACATGCCTCTTCCATGAAGAGAAAGCTTTCTTATGTAAACCATTCTCTTCGTATCACACCATTGATGGTATGGTGTTAAGCATTCTAAATGTTAATTAATTGGTCCTGCTTTCTGTCTGTTACTTAAATTGATTCGGATTAGTTAAATAAACTGCCAAGGTCAGAGATTGGGCAAAGACAGAGAAAGGTGGGACTTCCTGAGATTAGAACAGGAAGCCTGCATTTTAGACAGAGGATTAAAGTATTCCAGCCAGCAGCAGGAAGAAGAAGACATTCCAGCCAGGAGCAGGAAGAAGGAAGCACACACCATGGGTTAGAAAAAAGACCCTCAAAAAACATCTGGAGGTATCACCATACCAGATTTCAAGCTGTATTACAGAGCAATAGTAATAAAAACAGCATGGTAACAGTATAGAAACAGACTAGTGGATCAATGGCATCAAATTGAAGACCCAGAAATGAACCCAGACACCTATGGTCACCTAATCTTCGACAAAGAAGCCAAAAGCACACAATGGAAAAAGGACAGCATTTTCAACAAATGGTGCTGGTCCAACTCGATGTCCATTTGTAAAAGAATGAAATTAGACACATACTTATCACCTTGCACAAAACTTAAGTCCAAGTGGATCAAAGACCTTAACATAAGCCCGGTCACACTAAATCTACTAGAAGAGAAAGAGGGAAAAACCCTCGAAATCATTGGCACAGGTGACAACTTCCTGAATAGATCACCAACAGCTCAGGACCTAAGACCAACAATCAATAAATGGGACCTCATGTAACTGAAAAGCTTCTGTAAGGCAAAAGACACTGTCATTTGAACAAAACAGCAGCCTACAGATTGGGAAAAAAATCTTCACCAACCCCACATCTGACAGAAGGCTAATATCCACAATCTACAAAGAACTCAAGAAATTTAATTCCAAGAAACCAAATAATCCAAGTAAAAAATGGGGGAAAGAGCTAAACAGAGAATTCACAAAGGAGGAATTACTAAAGGCTGAGAGACACTTGAAGAAATGCTCAGCATCCTTAATTATCAGAGAAATGCAACTCAAGATGAGTCTAAGATTCCATCTCACACCTGTCAAAATGGCTAAGACCAAAAGCTCAAATGACAGCAGATGCTGGTGAGGGTGTGGAGAAAGGGAAACCTTCCTCCATTGCTGGTGGGAGTGCAGGCTTGTGCAACCACTATGGAGGTCAGTCTGGTGATATCTTAGAAAACTTGGAATAGCTCTGCCTCAGGACCCAACCATACCACTTCTGGGTATACAGCCAAATGACTCTTCACTGAATCACAAGGAAGTTTCCTCATCTATGTTCACAGCAGCCTTATTTGTAATAGCTAGAAACTGGAAACAACCCATATGTCCCTCAACTGAAGAATGAATTAAAAAACTATGGTACATCTACACAATGGAATACTACTCAGCTATCAGAAACAAGGAAATTATGCAATTTGCAGCCAAATGGATAGAAAAGCTCATTCTGAGTGAGCTAACCCAGACTCAGAAGGATGCACCTGGCATCTATTCACTTATAGTCGGATTTTAGCCATATAGTTTAGGATAACTATACTACAACCAACGCACCAAAGGGAACATGGACATAGATTTGTTTTTTCCTATCAATGAGACACTTTGCCCTAGTGGTGCTGCCTTTTAGGCCCCCAGTGTATGAGGAGGCTCTTGGCCCTCATATGACTGCTGAACTGGGGCAGGGGACTGTTTGTAATGTAGGGACATTTCACTCCAGAGGATTGGGATGGAAGGGTTAGGGGGTAGAGGGTGGGAGGGCGGGACTCGGAAGGGTCGAAAGAGGACACTATTATGGAGATGTAACCTCAAGCAATAAATACATAAATTAAAAAAAAAGAAAAAAGTAACTCATTCCATATGGCCAGGAACATTGTCATATTGTGGCAAATGGCATTCCAAGGGGATATATGTATATGCTGGCTTATATTTGGGTAATAGAATTAAGAGCTAGCTTAAATGGGCCAAGGTTGCTCAATTCAGACCAAGGCTTGTTAAAATCCATGAAGTCTCTGTGTATTCATTTATAGTGTCTGGATAAGAATTACACACAGCTGCCAATCCAATTAACAACAATATAAATACTGGCCCTACATAATTTAATTTTTTCTACACACCATTTTGGCCCAAACATTTTAAAGAAGAAGAATCAGGAAGCATAGTTGTATTAGCCTTGCTATGGACTCAATGTTATGTCTCCTTCAAATTCACATGTTGAAATCTTAACACATTATATAGGAGCTCAGGATTTTGAGCGATAATTAGAGTTAGGTCATGAAAGTGGGGCTTTGTTCTCTTGTGCAAACAAGAGAGGAGACATGCTTCTGCCACCTTTTCCACAATTTTTCCCCATAGGAGGAATCAGGGAGAAGATGGCTTTACTTAAGTCAGGAAGAAAACCTTCAGTGGATATCTAACTGGGGACTTCTCAGTTCCCAGATCTGTGAGAAATAAATGTAGATGTTTATACATTATGGTAACTTTTTAGTGATCCAAATTGATTATGATTTGTGCACTAAAATCACTATAGTGAGTTCTTATACTCACTATTTATTCATTGCCTTGGTATCTACTTTGAATATAAATTTAACTTTGTTACACTAGAAGCAGGGATTAGCAACTCTTGATAAAGTTTTAATTTATACATTTCTTCATAACTCCTCAATTACATGATTCAATTCGTGCTCGGCAAATCCTGCATAGTATGCTTAGATATGCCACTACAACTACTTATCCATGAAAGCGCAATCACATGGAACTTGTGATTGTTTGCAGTAAATCCACCTATTTGATAGTTGTGTAAAAACCTGCTTGATGATCCTCTGCGCCCCACTGGAAGCTTTGGTCTACAGGTCCTGCACTCTATCTACCTTGTTGTCCAGTTGCTAGTTAGATGTGTGTAGCACATAGCTCTTTCCCCCACTGTGGGTTCTGTGAGAATGCTATTCTCTTCCTTATGGAATCTTTAAATAATAAAATACTGGTATTTCATGTGTTTTGGAATGCTGTCTTCTCTACAAAGGACCCTTCTGAACATAATTTATTTCCTGGTCAAAGATCTTTAAGAGTGACCATTAAGTGCATTAAGTGGGAATAAAATGGGCGCAGGTTAAGTAGCAGCAGCCTTAAAGGAATCTGCTAGCTTGAAAAGTTTCCTGTGAGAGGGAAATGTCATAGATTGAACACTTAGATAGTAGGCTATCCACTGGAAAAATGAAGGACCCAGTTAAAAATCTCAGCTCTGTCATTCACAACTTGAGCTCTGGAAGGGAAAGTCCAGAATGTACTCCTGCTCAACAGAGTGAGGCCTCAAAAACAAGTTAGAAGGGCTGGTATTTACAGAGCACACTACACAAACATATACACACAGACACTTACAAAAATAATATGTTTGCCCAGTTATGATGCCAGAGTAAATGAAAATAAGTATGTCTAAAAGATCTAAGAACATAAAGTATAAATAAAAACTTAAAATCTCTCAGATTTAAAATTCTTCTTGTAAATATATAACGAACATTTGGATGTTGAAACAACTCTACACACATATTTGCCATTTGCTATTCCTTCATGTGCTGTATTTAATGAGTCTATCCATTATTAACAAATAATTTCTTTCCAAGAAGAAGAATTTTAACTCATGCTATATGAAAAAACACATCCCATTAAACAATACTTTCTGCCATTATTTCTGGGTTGATTATTGATAACCACAAATGATTCCAAGCTGAACTGTAGCTCTTTGTGAGAACTTACTAAAAACAGAATCAAGAGTGCAGATGTCTGTTATGCTTTTTAAAGGAAGTTTGAAATTTATTTAGGTGTGTGTAAGCTAAGAAAATTAATCCTGAAAGTTTTTTGTGGTATAAATAAAAAAATACCTTATTCATTGTAATAATCTCCTCATCTATATTTGTTTGTGTGGCTTCAGGAAATAAGAAAACAATTGGAATAATTTTCTCAGATCCCTCTATTTCACTGAGATTTAAAATAGAGGATCCACTGTTCACATACGTGTAGAATAATCCTGGGCAGAACCATTCACAATGACTGGTTTTGTAATCCTGTTCTCTTCTACTTTAGGCCATAAATCTAGTCTGTGACTATACTCCTCTCTAATGAAGAGTTGTACTAGAGTGCACTATGTGAGTCAGATGGAAGTTATAAAGTGAATATGGAGGATAAAAATAGAAAGCATAACTTATCAATGATCCCAAAGAGCATTATATGAGTTAGAGGCAAATCTACATATATCACTGAGATACTTAAATGCAGCCTCAGTAAAGGTATTAGTTTCTTAATCATAGGCCTAGTGAAGATATTGAGAGTGCTATATAATTTCCATGAACTTATTTCCCTAGCTAAAAGACTAATAGTTTCATTTTAAAACAGTGCCTTTAAAAGAATGTTTTTCTGAACAGCAATAATTCTGCATGTTGTTCATAAATGTTAGGTGAAAACTGATTTCTAATGATACATACTTTTCTGAAAACATGGGTGAAAATGTTAAGGAATTCTTTTGTGAGACATTGTAGGACCTTTAAAATGCAAATGAGGAGACTGGTTCTGGGTAAAATAGAGTAAACACTCTTCTTCCTTAACCGCCCCCACCCCCGTTTTCTCCCACTGAAAGAAGCCAATGCAGTAGTGCAGGGTGTGCAAGGCTGCTCTAAGGTGGAGATAGTAACAAATGAGTAAACAGAGACATAATCAAAATATCATCAACATATCCATGGTTGTCTATGCTTCTCTCTGTTCTGTCTGGATGTAAACATGTTTCTCAATCCCACCAATGAACTGTTGCCACTTCTGGTGTTCCAGCAGAAGCTCTCTACTGTACTCATGAAATAGGAAGGTGTCTCCTGTACAGTGGAGGATGGTGGACAACAGAGGCAACAGGGAAATACAGCCAATATTTGAAAAGAGAAATTTCCTCTTCACTTTTCAGATTCAATATCTACAAATCTGGGGCTGAAATGTTGCCATTTGTTCCATCTTTCTATCCTTCTCCTTTGGCTACTAGGTATGAACATATCTAGGGGAAGTACACATTTCTTGGTTGTGCATGCATGGATATAACAGCAAAAAACATACTTCCAAACCTCAAAAACATATATGACAATGTTGCTTGTTACTGAAAGCAGTGTAGGTAGTGTATCCAAGGGGCATATTCTAAGAGCACATCCAAGCTTTGAAATAGAAATGCTATTGAGACAGTAACTACCAAAGGTAATTTTGAATCTATGGACTGAAACACACTGTGCTTATGGCGCATTCAAACAAAACATCAGCATTATACAGCAAATTAAATTAAAAAAATTGGGTACAACATTTAAAAATATCCACTATATATTGAAAAGTTAATTAGTATATGAGAAGCCAGTATAATCTGACTAACTTGAGGATCAAAACTATACATATGCTAAATCTATGATGTCACAGAAGCTGGAACTATTTGACACAAGTCTTCATAGCCCTACTATTAAAACAAATTCTGTCATACTTTCATATAGATCATAGGTCAAGTGCTAGGCTAGTATAGCCAAGACCCCGGGCTCAGTTCTCAGAAACACACACACACACACACACACACACACACACACACACACACACACAATTTCAATAGAGACATGTGTCTTTGAATAAAATGGCATGACAATCTCAGCAAAAAGAAAGAAAAAAAAAGAAACAAGAAAGAATAAAGTAAGAATGTCATAACCAAAAATAAAGAAAGTAAAAACCTCATTGGAAACTCTCAAGGAAGAGACTATTAAACAGTGTGAACTTGAATAAGAAAAAATAGCTAATCTGGATATAAGAGAAAAATATCATAGTAAATAAGTCTGTAAGTACCTGGAGCATATGCTAAAAGCTGGTAATACTTGTGTCACTGGTGTATCAAAAAAAGGGGAAGAAACTATGTTGTTGTATATACACAATTCAACAGAAATAACATATAAGATAAATTAGTCATTGAAAGAATAATGAAGAAAACTTCTCAAGCTTGGAGAAAGATAAATCCATAAATTTGAGGAATTCAGCAAATCCTACATAGTATATATGATTTCAAAGAAATGCACATTAACAGAAATCAAAATCAAACTACCAAAAGGAGACAGAATAGAGCAACACAGTACAAATATAGAAACAAAAATTAATGGCTTCGCATTTCTTTTTAGAAACCACAGAGACAAAACCAGATCTTCATGAAACAAAACAAATGAAAACAAAAGCAGTCATCTTACAATAATATCACCAGTGAAAATTAACTTTTATTCAGTAATGGAGCTGAAATAAAGTTATTCTCTGATGAAGGAAAACTAATAGAATTTACTTCCAGAAGACCAACTCTGTTAAGATTAACACACTTTGTTTGTTTGTTTACAGAAATGTAATGATGTGAGATGGAAACTGGAAACATTGTAAATGATGGAAAAGCAGATAAAATTAAATCAGAAAGTGGTTGGTTGTCCTGTAATATTTGTACCATTATACCATCCATGGCATATCTTCCTATGGCAGTCATTATTGTAGGTTACAGGGGTCACAAATGGGTAAGACTTTTGATGATTCTTCTACTTCAGTTACCTGATTAGCACATTCCATTATGATAAAATCTAGCCAGTTGGGAGGAAGAATCCTATTCAATAGCATGTGATTTCTTCCTGTCCTGTGACCAAAATGTGTGGTACCTTTACTTAACTGGATTTGGTGAATTTTAAGAAAGGAGAGGACCTTAATGTAGGAAGGTAGACTGATGTAAGAAGACAGATGAGAAGGTGAGGTAGATTGAATTATTATCAAAATACATTGCATGTGTGTATGAAATTCATGAAAAAAAAACAAAGAAAATGGTAAATATATGTGTATATGTAACAGACTACTATGGTGAATTCTTTATAATACATTTGAGAGTTGACAGCAAAAATTAATGTATGATAGTTACAGAATAAACAAAGGGAGATTAGGGATCTACATATATGATAAGTTTTGGACATTTATTTGAAGAGATGAAATACTAACTTTAAAACATTTGTGATATGGTGAGTATGTTATATTCCCCAAAGTAATCGATTAAAATGGTAAAGATAAATTTTATAATGAAATAAATGGAAGTGCAATAGTATGAAGTATTCCTATATCAATAAAAATTAAGCATTGATAAAGAAGGAAAAATAAGAATTCTGAACATCTAAGCCCCAAATGCAAGGACATTCTCATTTGTAAAAGAAACATTACTAAAGCTTAAATCACATATCAACCTCCAAACATTAATAGTGAGAGACTTCGACACCCTATTCACATCAATGACCAGGTCATCAAGACAGAAACCAAACAGAGAAGTAATGAAAGTAAGAGACGTCATGAATCAAATGGACCTAACAGATATCTATAGCCATTTGATCAAACACAAAACAATATACCTTCTTCTCAGCACCTCATAGAACCTTTTCCAAAAGTGACCATATACTTTGTCACAAAGTGAGTCTCAACAGATACAAAAATGTTCAAATAAGCCCTTGTATGTTGTCAGAACATTATGGATTAAAGCTGGGCTTCAACAATAACAGAAACAACAGAAAGCCTAAAAACTCATGGAAACAAATATCTCTCCACTCAGTGACCACTGGTCCAGGGAAGGAGCAAAAGAGTTAAAAACTGTAGAATTTAATGAAAATGAAGGCACAACATACCCAGACTTATGGGATACAATGAAAGCAGTGCTGAGAAGAAAAGCATGGCTCTCAGCACCTTCATAAAGAAACTGGAACGATCTCATACTAACAATTTAAAAGCACATTGATTGCTCTAAAACAAAACAGAAGCAAACATGCCCCAAAGCAGTAGACATTAGGAAATAATCAAAATCATGGATGAATGAAATCAATATATTAGAAGCAAAGACAACAATAAAAAAAAAATCAATGAAACCAAGAACTGGGTCTTTGAGAAAATCAACAAGATAGATAATCTCTTAGCCAAATTAACTAAAAGGCAGAGAGACAGTAAACAAAATAACAAAATCAGAAGTGAAAAGGGGGAAATAACAACAGATACTGAGGAAATACAATAATCATAAGGTCTTACTTCAAAAGCATCTACTCTACAAAATTGGGAAATCTAAATGAAATGGATGATTTTCTTGATAGATTCCACTTATCAAAGCTAAATCAGGATCATATAAACAAATTAAACTGTTCCTAACCCCTAAGGAAATAGAATCAGTTATCAAAAGTCTCCTAACCAAAAAAAGCCCTGGGCCACATGGTATTAGAAAAGAATTCTTCCAGACATTCAAAGAAGAGGTAATATCAATACTTCTCAAACTATTCCACAAAAAAGTAACAGAAGGAGCATGGCCAAATTCACTCTATGAAGCCACAGTCACTCTGATACCTAAAACACACAAAGACTCACCTACAAAACAGAATTTCAGACCAATCTCCTTCATGAACATGATGCAAAAATACTCAATAAAATACTGGCAAGCCAAATCCAAGAACACATCAAGAGTATCATCCACCATAATCAAGTAGGCTTTATCCCAGGATTTCAGGGATGGTTCAAAATATGAAAATCCATCAAAGTAATCCACCATATAAGCAAACTGAAAGAAAAAAAAAACCTCATATGCCAGAGTGGGTTTCTACTGGGTGGGGTGTAGTATGGGGAAAGTAGGTGAGATGGTAGGACTGGAAGGAGGGGAGAGTATGAGGATTGAAATGCAAAGTAAACAAATTAATAAAAAAAAGAAGTGCTCGCTTCGGCAGCACATATACTAAAATTGGAACGATACAGAGAAGATTAGCATGGCCCCTGCGCAAGGATGACACGCAAATTCGTGAAGCAAGCCGGGCGTGGTGGCGCATGCCTTTAATCCCAGCACTTGGGAGGCAGAGGCAGGCGGATCTCTGTGAGTTCGAGGCCAGCCTGGTCTACAAAGCAAGTCCAGGACAGCCAGGGCTGTTACACAGAGAAACCCTGTCTCGAAAAACCAAAAAAAAAAAAAAAAAGAAAAAATGAAAAAATTAAATAATAAAATAGTAGATTTAAATTGATTAATATCAGTACACATATGACTTATATTTAAGAATTAAAAACATTTTGGAAGGGACAAAAATTTTACTAAATAGAACTTATTTCAAGCAAGTTGGTGAAGCCATACAAACATAAGCAGGAGTAACCAAACAGAAAGAACACTGTAGTAGTTATATTAGTGTAAAAAAATCCACTGGACTTTAAGGGAAATATTTAAGAATAGAAAATATTGAGCTCACAAGCAGATATAGCGATCCTACCTATAGAGGGCCTTAATCACTACGTTCAAAATATACAAAGTAAAATGTGAACTATACTTCCTTTACAGTAATTATCAGAAGTAAAGGATGAAAAATCTGCCAAGACATAGAAAGACTGAGAAGTAATATTGTCGCCTACTTCTGTCAGTTACTTGATTATAAAGCACTTTTTTCATGTCCTAAACAATAATAATTTCAGAATTATTATTATTTCTAAGTATAATAAAATATAAATATTTTAGCAGAATATGTTGGAGAAAATCATCATAGATATTAAATGTTCATATATAGGGCCCAATGAGACCATTCAGTTGGATAAAGGAACCTGCTTCCAAGCCTCATGAGTTGAGTTTGATCCCAAGGCCCATATGGTAGAAAGAAAAAAACCAATCCCCCAGGCTGTTGTCCTCTGGTCTCCATATACATGCATGGCATGAACACACACACATGCACACAGACAATAAATGTAATAAATGTAATAAAATGTTTATAAACATGATGCCACAATCACAATATTGATTATTTGGACTTCCTAGACGTCAAAAAAATGTTTTCCAAAATATAAGGTAAAGAGAAGTGTGTGTAAGAGAATGCAATTAGAATTTATGTATCCAAAAACTGATTGATGTTCATAATACATCAATGATACTCAAAGTGCAAAAGTAAAAAAAAAAACAACTTTAATTATAAAATAAATGATAATTTGAGTGGACATTTCACAAAAGGGGAATTTATAGATGACAAATAAGTCTATGGGAAGATATTTAACACCAGCAAATGAATATTAAGGTCATGGTTGGAATGCAATATGTACACAGTCCAGCAAAAATAAAAGTACAGAAGATACGAAGTGTTAGCTCCAATATGATAGACCACCTCATTCATTAATTACTTGTGGGAACATGACATGACACATACTGTAGAAAAAACAATCTGATAGCTCTTTATTTTTATTTATTTTTTATTATATGTATATGGAAATTTTGCCTGCATGTGTGTCTCTGTGCCATATTCATGCCTTGTATCTATCAAAATCAGAAAGGGGAATGGGATTCCCTGGAATTGGTGTTTTAGATAGTTGGGAGATGCCACATGGATGTTGAAAACCAAACCTGGGTCCTCTGGAGGAATAGCAAGAGCTCTTAACTGCCAAGCCATCTCTCCAGACTGCTGATGGCCTCTTATAAAGTAAGTGACATTAAGCATGCATTTGTTTTATCACACAGCATTTTGATTTCCATAAATTAACTCCAACTAATGAAAACTTTCATCCACATAGAGTCTATATATGGATTTTTTACTGTAGCTTTGCTCTGATCTTCAGATTGTATAAGTAACTGTCCTTCAATGGCAAAAAAAAGAAGGGAATATAAGAAGAATGTAGTATACTTATCTAGGAATAAAAGGAACAAACAGTGTATAGAACTTAGTTAATCTCAGTCTTTATATAGAATGGGAAATTTGGTCACTGAATATTACACAACATATAGTTCTATATGATCCTACTTATATACCATTAAAACCAAGAGATTACAGCACAGAGAATACATCTGCTGTTGCCATGGTTTTGGGGTAGAGGTGGGATTTCATTTTAGGCATTGGGGTTAGGAAAGGAGGCTCTAGAAGAAAAGCCTCATGTGGGAAGTTCCAACTGGATCATTTTCTGCAGCTGTGCAATGGCAAAAGGCCAGGACTACTTCAGAGAATTACAGCTAACCATTGTCCAGTCACTGTGGCATTTAATGTCTTGTACTCTTGTATCTTGGCTAAGCTGATGAGTTTTGAAATCCACATTCTGGTGCATGCAGAGAATAGCATAAAAATGTTCTACTGTATTAATTAACTAATTAATTAATTACAACCCAAAACTACTGGGAATGCTAATAAGGATTACCGATTTCTAAGAGGGAGAACAGTATCTGCAGATTATTTCACATAGTCATTTGCTCTTGAAATTCTTTCTTTGTGTCTACTGAACACATTGAAATACCACTGATTAGGGCAAAGAGCTTTGGAAATGCTCAAGACAATATATTTCAAAATATTCTGAGAAGTAATGAGTTAAACAATTTGGAAGATACAAATGACACTAAATAGTTATCTGAGAATAGCTGACATTACTACCGGTAAGTTGGCATAATTTCCTTTGAAATGTGGGCTGAGGCCATCATATACCTTGATCATCCATTATTCGGGGTGAATAAGAGTTGAAGTGGAATCTAGCATTTGTTTAGGCATTAGTTTTCCTGATCATAAATAACAGCAAGACAATCTAGAAAAGAGAGGGCACAGTGAGAAATAAATTTTATGTTGGCTTTATGCCTAGGACTAATGAAGGGAAAAGAAGGTGGGCTAAAAGGAGCTGTATGTCTAAGTGAATGATGTATAAGTTCTGTTTTATTCAAAGGTGTCATAACCTTGGGATATCAGAACTTGTAACCAAAACTGACGCTTGTCAACTCAGTAGCAGATGTGTCACCTTGAGGACTCTATGCCAGACATCAAGAGATAAAATAAAGTTTTAACTCTCTCCCTCCCTCACCAATTTCCTAACACTGATTTTGGCTTACTCAGGAGAAGCCAACTTTGTGTCTTTTACTCACATTTGATCCAAGTATCACACTTCACAATCACAATTCAAGACTGATATCATTTTGTTTTAAAGTGGTAGGCATGTTGTAAAACCGGGTTTCAGTAACCCTACAGCATTTCTCAGTTTTCTCAGTTATATTTATACAGTAGAGAAATAAACACATACAGTAGCAAGTACTTGGATTTAACAGTTTATGTAGATACATTTATGCAGATAAATTTAACATTTATGTAGATCCCTTACATAAAGTTTTAAAAATATTATCAATTCTTGATTATCTATATTCTTCCTCAAGGGTGGGAAAAATAGCAAAGGAGGTTACATTTATAAGAGAGACTTAAATTAGGAATCAGCAACAGTTCTGAGAATGATACTCTAGGCATATATCACTAGAAGAGAAATAAACATTGTAACATTGGAGATATAAATATTATATCATGTCTTTATTTTGTAGTTTATGGATAAATTCTGCAAATATTTTACAGTATTACTCATGTATAACACTGGTGTTTGCACATTTTGCATTTTATTTATCTTTTCTTGTTTACATATTACATAATAGCAGACAAGGAGTGGTGTCGGGAAACTGATATTTAAAATCAGGCTTTGTCTCTTGTGTATGCTTGGTGAGGGTGGTTTGTCTCCTTTACTAATCAGGTAAGAATAATACCTGCCCTGAATATGTCACTGAGTCATTGTGAGTTGCCTGTGAATGTGCAACAGTCAGTAAAATTGGGCTCTATGGAACTGTTGATTTATATCATTACATCGTCACAACATCATGACTCATCTTTCTTATGTTTTCCCCTGTGCATAATTCTTGTTAAAATGCCTCCTTCATTGAGGTTTCTTTGTCACAGTTTCTTTATATATAAGCCTTACATTTCCACATGACCCCTTTAATCTTGTATTTGTATTGCTTCAAGGATTCATAGCAATAGAATAATCTGTGGATTCTTGTGTGTGAAGTATCATAACATCTTCTACTGCTCTCTATGGATTTCTTGTTACGCTATGAACATCAGAAATGTGCATGCAGAGACTTCAACACAAGGCCAGACAAGCAGTTGAGAAGATGAGTATTTTCATTTTCTGGCTGAAGCCTTAGTAGCCTTTTAAAGACTCAGAGGCAGATTAGGAGAGAAGGGGCTGGAAGGAACAATAACAGCAATGACAGCGACAATCATATCTGCAGTTGTGTGTGTTCAGCTGTATGACGCAGATGGAGTTAGGGTCAACTTCTTAGTAATGGGAAGTTTAAAATATGACACATTTTAAACTCCACACAGTAAGGGTCTCAAAGAGCATTCATTATTGAAGTTTTGATACAGAGGAAAGCATATAGTGATGTTCAGGCAATCTGAGTACATCTTACCTCATCTTGAATATTCTGCATCACCCATTCCTCCAAACTTTTCCGTACTTTTTCAGTCCAGCCATACTTGCTTGTCTGAGTTATCCCACAATGGAATTTGTGTTACATTGTTCTTTGTTAAAGTGCTTGTAATTTTTTTTCTCATCTCTCCAAGAAATCCTTTCCCTTCTTAAGTCCTACTTTCAAAATGCATGTAGCACATCTTTCTGAGGCTGTTTAACCTGAAAAAAATGGGGCATTAGTTTGCTCTACTGGTTATTTTTTTTGCCATTATGATAAAATACTTTAGAGAAGTAACTTAAGTGGAGAAAGTCTTATTTTATTGCACAGTTTCAGAAGGTACAGCCACCATATGGGAAAAGAATGGAAACAGTAGTGTTTTGATGCATGGTGGCAGGAACTTGCAACTTGACTTGTTCACATAGTGCCCTCCCAGGAAACTGAGTGTCTGAAAACAGTAGGAAACATCACCTTCAAAGAGATCCACTTTTGCCAGCTAGGACCTGCTATCTAAGGTTTTACGATTTTCCAAACAACACTACCAGCTGAGATAAAGGGTTAACTACATAATGAAACATTCTACATTTTAAACCAAAGTGATCGCCAACATAGCATAATTCTCAGTATTTATTTGTCCAAAGCATTTTCAATAATCATGAAAAGAATTGTGTGATGTGTTACTGTATTATATACAAAAGTCCTATTTTATGTACGTCAGAATTATTTATGCTTGGAATGATGTACAATAAAAAGGTTGTGGAATGTGTAAATAAAGCAAGGAGCTGTCCAACAAGTGGGTTATTCGAATTCTAAACTTCAAAGATAAAAAAGTAGTTCTCTTAGGAAGATTTAGAATTATAGTGATCAAACGAGTTAGTATATAAATAAAAGAATCTTAGTATTTTTTTCCTTATTTTTTATTTCTTCAAGTTACATCTCAATCACAGTCCACTCCCTATTCCCCCATCCAGTCCCACCCTCCCACCTCAACCCCCGATCCTCTTCCCTTTTTTTTTTTTTTAAGTTTAAGGTATATCTTATTTCCCCCTACAGTTTCCCCTTTCAGTCCAGCAAATGGCTCTTTCTCTTATAATAATAAATACAATACAAAACAACAGAGGTAATTAGGACACAGTTATGAGGGTTATATGGCTTAGCGTACATTCCCAATGTCCAGTCCATATGTATTTGGTACCTGACTTTAACATTCTACTATCTAAACATCTCCATGAGTTTAAAGTGCTATATCTAACTCAACATTCATACTAAATTGCAACACAATTTTAAAAGTATCTACTTATATCTCTAACACTCTCTTGACTCCTAAACCACTCAAAATTTAATTATGAGACTCTAGCTATCTGTTCTTCAACCCCCTCAGAGACCTGAGAGGGATAAATATATTTGATTTTGTAGGAAGTACAGGACCTGCAGCTTCCAAAACTAAGAAATGACATACCAGTGGCCACCTGGACAGTTCCCATTTTCTCTCCATACATTACAGCATCGATCTTCAGTCGTTTGGCCCCATTTCTCTGACAGACATTGATTGTAGAGCAGGGGTTATGAAGGACTTGCCTACCCTGTCTTAACAGAGCTAGGCTGTCGACTTACCTGCTTCAGGTTTTGTCCTTTTTGGACAGCATTCTGTCTGCAGTTGCTGCAAGGGGCTTTTCCTACCAAGATATAGGCTTGCGACTAACTCAATCATCTCCCACTGGAGATTCTTTGATGCTCATCTTCTACTTAGAGTAGAATAGGGGGAGTTTCCAGGAGTTGATATGCCTCGATATAAAAATATCTAAAGTTACTAAAACATCTTTGAATGCCATATTCTGCAGATCTCTTGAGGTTTTTGAAGAGGCCTTATCTATCTCTTCTATTAGGGTAAGCAGATGTTGCTTGTCTCTTAGTAGCTTTATTTCTGATAAGCTTAGAAAATAATTCTAATAGGCTGTCATAGTACCTAACAGAATGACTGGCTTACATAACCATTAGTTTGCATTTCTTAATTATCCTAAACAGTTTATGACAATTAGTAATAAAAGGCTGAAACATCACATTTCATTTTTTTCTTTACCTCCTAACCCTTCCATCCCATTTCTCTGGGGTGGGAAGTCCTTATATAACAGATCATCATCTCATTTGAGAGGTTGTATGAGGGCCAAGAGCCTCCTCATTCATTGGGGATCTGCGAGGCAGTACCATCAGTGAAAAGTGTCTCATTGCCCGGGGGAGAGAACTAAAAAACAAACAAACAAATAAGCAGACAAATAGATAAAAAAAAGACTAAAAAATAGAAAAAAAATAAATAAAAAATAAAAAGTCTATGTCCAAGTTCCCTTTGGTGTGTTAGTTGTAGTATCGATACCTTCTACTATATAGCTAAAATCCTACTATAAGTGAATAGATGCCATATGTGTACTTCTGAGTCTGGGTTAGCTCACTCAAGATGAGCTTTTCTAGTTCCATCCATTTGGCTGCAAATTGCATAATTTCATTTTTCCTGATAGCTGAATAATATTTCATTGTGTAGATGTACCACAGTTTTTAGCCCATTCTTCGGTTGAGGGACATCTAGGTTGTTTCCAGTTTGTAGCTATTACATATAAAGCTGTTATAAACATAGATGAGGAAACTTCCTTATGATTCCGTGAAGAGGCATTTGGGTGTATACCCAGAAGTGGTATGGCTGGGTCCTGAGGCAAAGCTATTCCAAGTTCTCTAAGATATCGCCAGACTGACCTCCATAGTGGTTGCACAAGCCTGCATTCCCACCAGCAATGGAGTAGGGTACTCCTTTCTCCACACCCTCGCCAGCATGTGCTGTCATTTGAGCTTTTGATCTTAGCCATTCTAACAGGTGTGAGATGGAATCTCAGAGTCATCTTGAGTTGCATTTCTCTGATGATTAAGGATGTTGAGTATTTCTTCAGGTGTCTCTCGGCCATTAGGGATTCTTCCCTTGTGAATTCTCTGTTTAGCTCTGTTTCCCATTTTTTGATTGGATTATTTGGTTTCTTGGCATTTAATTTCTTGAGTTCTTTGTAGATTGTGGATATTAGCCCTCTGTCAGATGTGGGGTTGGTGAAGATTTCTCCCAGTCTGTAGGCTGCCATTTTGTTCGAACGACAATGTCTTTTGCCTTACAGAAGCTTTTCAGTTTCATGAGGTCCCATTTATTGATTGTTGATCTCAGGTCCTGAGCTGTTGGTGTTCTGTTCAGGAAGTTGTCACCTGTGCCAATGAGTTTGAGGGTTTTTCCCACTTTTTCTTCTAGTAGATTTAGTGTGACCGGCCTTATGTTAAGGTCTTTGATCCACTTGGAATTTAGTTTTTTACAAGGTGATAAGTATGGGTCTAATTTCGTTCTTTTACAAGTGAACATCCAGTTGGACCAGCACCATTTGTTGAAGATGCTGTCCTTCCATTGTAACGTTTTGGTTTCTTTGTCAAAAATTAGGTGGCCATAAGTGTGTGGGTCTATTTCTGGATGTTCAATTCGATTCCATTGATCTACTGGTCTGTTTCTATACAAATACCATGCTGTTTTTACAACTATTGCTCTATAGTACAGCTTGAAATCTGGGATGGTAATACCTCCAGATGTTTTTTTATTGTAAAGGATTGATTTAGCTATTCTGGGCTTTTTGTTGTTCCATATGAAATCGAGAATAGATCTTTCCTAGTCTATAAAAATTTTGTTGATATTTTGATAGGAATTGTATTGAATCAATATGTTACTTTTGGTAGGGTGGCCATTTTTATTATGTTGATCCTACCTATCCATGAGCATGGGAGATCTTTTCATCTTCTAAAAGCCTCTTCCATTTCTTTCTTCAAGGGCTTGAAGTTCTTGTTGTACAGGTCCTTTACTTGCTTGGTTAGAGTTACCCCCAGGTATTTTACGTTGTTTGTGGCTATTGTGAAGGGGGTTGTTTTTCTTATTCTTTCTCAGCCCCTTTGTTTGTTGTATAAAGAAGGGCTTCTGAATTTTTTTGAATTAATTTTATATCCAGACACTTTGCTGAAGCTGTTTATCAGCTGTAAGAGTTCTCTGGTGGAATTTTTGGGGTCGCTTATGTATACTATCATATCATCTGCAAATAGGGATAATTTGATTTCTTCGTTTCCAATGTTTATCCCCTTGATCTCCTTTAGTTGTCTTATTCCTCTAGCAAGAACTTCAAGTACTATATTGAAGACATATGGTGAAAGTGGACATCCTTGTCTTGTCCCTGAATTTAGAGAAATGCTTCAAGTTTCTTTCCATTTAATTTGATGTTGGCCACTGGCCTGCTCTATATTGCCTTTATTATTTCTAGGTATGGTCCTTGTATGCCTGTTCTCTCCAGAACTTTTAGCATGAAGGGGTGTTGGATTTTTGTCAAATGCTTTTTCTGCATCTAGCGAGATTATCATGTGGTTTTTTTCTTTCATCTTGTTTATATGGTGAAATACGTTGATAGACTTTCGTATGTTGAACCATCCCTGCCTTCCTGAGATGAAGCCTACTTGATCATGGTGTATGATACTTTTGATGTGTTCTTGAATTCGGTTTTCTAGTATTTTATTGAGTATTTTTGCATCTATGTTCATGAGGAAGATTGGTCTGAAGTTCTCTTTCTTTCTTGCATCTTTGTGTGGTTTAGGAATCAGGGTGACTGTGGCCTCATAGAATGAGTTTGGCAATGTTCTTTCAGACTCTATTTTGTGAAAGAGTTTGAAGAGTATTGGTGTTAGCTCCTCTTTGAAGGTCAGGTAGAATTCCGTGCTAAAACCATCTGTCCCTGGGCTTCTTTTGGTTGGGAGATTTTTAATGACTGTTTCTATTTCCTTAGGGGTTATAGGGCTGTTTAATCTGTTAATCTGATCTTGATTTAGCTTTGGTAGGTGGACACTATCGAGAATATCGTCCATTTCACTTAAGTTTTCAAATTTGGTGGAGTATAAATTTTTAAAGTAGGATCCAAATATTCTCTGGATTCCTCAATGTCTGTTGTTATTTCTCCCTTTTCATTTCTGATTTTGTTGATTTGTGTTTTCTCCCTCTGTCTTTTAGTTAATTTGGCTAAGGGTCTGTCTATTTTATTGATTTTCTCGAAGAACCAATTCTTGTTTCATTGATTCTTTGTATAGTTCTTTTTGTTTCTAAGTTGTTGACTTCAGCCCTAAGTTTGATGATCTCCTGCCTTCTGCTCCTGTTGGGAGTGTTTGCTTCTTTTTTTTTTTTTTCAATTCACCCAGTTAAGCTGTTAATTCGCTAATATGAGCTGTCACAATTTTCTTTTTGAAGGCACTTAGTGCTATTAACTTTCCTCGTAGCACAGCTTTCATTGAGTGCCATAGGTTTGGGTATGTTGTGTCTTCGTTTTCGTTGGTTTTTTAGAAGTCTTTGATTTCCTTCTTTATTTCTTCCCTGACCCAGTGGTACTCTAGTAAATAATTATTCAATTTCCATGTGAGTGTAGACTTTCTGTTGATTCTTTTGCTATTGAAGTGTAGCTTTATTCCATGGTGGTCTGATAAGATACAAGGGGTTATTTCAATTTTCTTGTATCTGTTGAGGATATCTTTGTTTCCAACTATATGGCCAATTTTGGAGAAGGTTCCATGAGGTGCTGAGAAGAAGGTTTTCTCTTTTGTGTTTGGGTGAAACGTTCTGTAGATATTTGTTAGGTCCATTTGGTTCATGATCTCTGTTAGACTCAATATTTCTCTGTTTGGCTTCTGTTTTGATGATCTGTCCATTGTTGTGAGTGGGGTGTTGAAGTCTCCCACTACTAATGTGTTGTGATCGACGTGCGCTTTAAGTTTTAGAAGTGTTTCTTTTACGAAAGTAGGTGCCTTTGTATTTGGGGCATAGATGTTCAGTATTGAGATTTCCTCTTGATGAATATTCCCTTTAATGAGTATATAATGCCCTTCTTTGTCTTTTTTCATTAACTTCAGTTTGAAGTCTGTTTTGTTTGATATTAGGATGGCTACTCCAGCTTACTTCCTGGGTCCATTTGCTTGGAAAACCTTTTCCCAGCCCTTTACTCTGAGGTAGTGTCTATCTTTGGTAGTGAAATGTGTTTCTTGTATGCAGAAAAAGGACGGATCTTGCTTGTGGATCCACTCTGTAAACCTGTGTCTTTTTATTGGGGAGTTGAGTCCATTGATGTTGATGGATATTAGTGACCTGGGGTTGTTATTTCCCATTAGTTTGGTATATGTGGTGGTCCTGTGCCTCTTTTGGTTTAGTTGCTGAGGGCTTTTCTATTCCCTTTGTTTTGTTGGGTGAAGTTTTGTTCTCTGGGTTGGATTTTTCCTTCTAGGATTTTCTGTAGGGCTGGGTTTGTGGGTAGATATTGTTTAAATTTGATTTTGTCATGGAATATCTTTTTTTCTCCATCTATGTTGATAGAGAGTTTTGCTGGGTATAGTAGTCTGGCTGGGCACCTATGATATCTCAGGACTTGTAGGATATCTGTCCAGGTCCTTCTAGCTTTTAAAGTTTCTGAGGAGAAATCAGGTGTAATTCTGATGGGTCTGTCATTGTATGTGATTTGACCTTTTTCTCTTACAGCTTTTAATATCCTTTCTTTGTTCACTACATTTGGTGTTTCAATCATTATGTGGCGAGAGGAGTTTCTTTTCTGATCTAAGCTGTTCGGTGTTCTGTAAGTCTCTTGGATTTTTATTGGCATCTCTTTTTTCAGGTTTGGGAAGTTTTCTTCTATGATTTTGTTGAAGATATTTCCTGGACCTTGGATTCGGGAGTCTTCTCTTTCCTCTATACCTATAATTCTTAGGTTCTATATTTTCATTGAGTCCTTGATTTCTTGGATGTTGTGGGTGAGAGATTTTTTAGCTTTCTCATATTCTTTGGATGTTGTACTGATTTCTTCCATCGAATCTTCCATGCCTGAGATCCTGTCTTCCATCTCTTGCATCCTATTTTTGATACTCACATCTGTAGTTCCTGTTCTCTTCCCTTGATTCTCCCTTTCCTCTTTTATCTCTGACTGTGTTTTCCTTATTGTTTCCATTTCCATTTTCATGTCTTGAATGGTATTTTTCATTTTGTGCATTTCCTTCTCCCGTTTGCTTGTTTTTGTCTGGAAATCTTTCATTGCTCTGTCCTTTTCCTGTTCAAGCTGAGTCACCTTGGCTTGGAGCTCTTTAATCATGTTATTCGTTGTTTTGACTTGTAAAATTGTGGCTTCTTTGAATTCCTTCATAGATTTAAGTTCTTCTTGAAGGGACTCTATCACTTTCCATAAGGTAGAATTGTCATCGTTTTCATGTCTTTCAGTTTTGATGAGGTGGTTTGGGGTGTATGGAATAGTGTTGCTTTCTTTTGTTGGAGACATTTTGCCCTGTTTTTTGTTTGTTTGGGGCCTATGGCCATGTGAAATTTTTTTGCTGTCTTCTTGACTTGGGTCTAAAGGGGGTGCTTTGGTGTAGGATTTGAGTTGCCTTACTCCACCCCTATAAGGTGAGCCATTCAGCCCTGCCTCCTAGGTGGAGACCTAACTAATCCAGGTGGTGGAGCATTGTAAAAGTAAGCTCTGGTTCCCTGCCAGAATGGCCAGTACTAGTACAAAAGTCCGATATATGACAATTTCAAATATCTCGCAGTTTGCCCAGGGTTGGTTCCTGTAGTAGGTAAATCTGCCCTTCAGCCCCCATAGCCTTGCCGCTCCCGCTGCTTGGAAACTGGCCAGTGACGTCACAGCAGTGTTTTGCAATCTGCAGTCCGAATGCACTTTGTCGCCGAGCTATGCTCACTTCCAAGGGTTGCAACCTTTCACCAGATAGTTGGATCTTTTGTTCGAGACTTGGGGGGTGCCCAGTAGGGGGGGCATTATCTCTGCGTGGGATCTGAATCTGCCTTCTGGGATTTAGATTGGAACTTACTGGGAGTCTCTCCTGGTGGGGGATGGGGGTCCCTGATTCCCTAGTCCAGCGGCTTCCTTGCATGTCCGAGAGTGGGAAGAAGCGTCCTGCCCAGGGACCCACAGTGGTCCCTGGGTAGCTGGGTGAGATTTACAAGGGATCGTGCCATTTGTACAGTGTCCTGCAACACTCACCGCCTTGTGACTGTTAACCCCAAAATCAAAATACGTCCGCGCAGGCTGCCGACATCTTGGATCCCCCAAGAATCTTAGTATTTTATTGATACCACACAATTTAAAAATATTGTGATTGTCATCACCCAATCAATTTTCTTTGAATAAATATACAATGATCTGTAAAATTTACTTAATAATTCATACTCTTTCAAAAAATCATAAAGATTAGAGAAAGGGCACCACTCAGCTGCCAGTACACAGGTTTATTTAAAGACCATAAACTGATCATTTAGAATATATTTTTAAAGTAAAACTTAGAGGAAGTGTAAAGGATAGTTATTAAATACTTTGCCTTTAGTCTAAATTAGACTTAAAGAAAATGATCTTCTTCCTTTTCCACGCATATTTTTCAGCAGGTTTTCACTTGTGTCTGGTTATTTCCCAACTCTCTTTTCTAATCATAAAGGCCGCAAATGACTCAGGTTGAGATTATTCTCTCAGCACCTTTAGAAGAGAGCTGACCAGGTCTGTTTATTACTGTGTTTTACAAATGTTGATATCTTCTGGTAATCATTGTTCTAGAATGTTAATTCTAGAACCTATTAAGAAGAGTGAATTTCTAACCTACTAGATGCTAGACTTGTCTTCTAGAGGAAAGGGTAATCTACTAAGAATTCTGTAGAAAGGTCTATTTAAAAAAGCCACATTTCATTTTAAGGAAGAACTTCAACTTCACAGACAAGTTGTCTGCTTTATCTGATGAATCATTCCATCAGTTTCTTGTAGTATTGTTCTGAAGCCTTGATAGAGATGCCCATCACACACTAAGCCGTCATATGAAACCATTATTTACTCAATGGCTTCCTGAGAAGCCTCTACTTGTCACTTATGCTTCTTGGTGTTGATGAAACAGTGTTGATAAGACAGGTATGAGTCTGTTTCCCATGGAGTTCGTTATTTGCCGCTTGAGTTTGTGGTAGCGGTGAGATAGAGAGGAAGTAGGCAGAATATAAACAACACTCAAGGAAGATAGCTTGATATAATGTTAATTATTAATAAGAAAATGAAATATAGCACTCTAATGTGTATGCAAGCTATGTGAACAGAATAACCACCACAAAGCCTCAAATTCGCATTATATGAAAAGAGATGAGGCAGTGGAAAGAACCACGGTGGACATGATTTTGTTACTTTCACTGTTCCTTGCCTCACCTTCTCTCACTGTGAGATAAAGCTCAATTATATAAATCTGTTTTGTCTCACAGTTTTAGGACATGGTCATTTGATTTTGTTGCCTTAGGTCTATGGCAGCACAGTATTTTATAGAGGAGGAAAAAAAACAGTGAAGGAATCTTATTTATTTTTAGCTGGCTGGAAACAGTGAATGAGAAGTGTGGCAGGATGCCACTGCTATCTTCAACAGATCATCATCAATGTTGCAATGTCCTTTTTTTAGGCAAATTCACTTCAAAGTTATGTCACCTTCTAATATCAGTGCAACCTGAGGCCACATGCCCAGCATATTGGCCTTTGGGATAATCTCTAAAGCACAAAACTAACCATCATGTAATCATCATGGTGCCTGGAACTGGCTTTTTCTAAACTCTTTGAAAGGGTACAACTCAATGGGACATATTTCAAGAGAACATGCAGCCAGTCAGCTAAGGCACTTACATAGTGGTTTGTACTTAAGTCTATGATCCATAAGGTAAGCTAGAGCAACCATCCATACATTATAAGATTAAAAAAAAGAAGAACCAGATAAAATATCTGGTACACAAAGATACTTAATAACTCAATTTTTAACTCTCTTTTATCAATGATACTTAGTATATGTTTAATTTAAGTGAATGTAAAGAGTGTACCATTTAAAATGTTCTTATCCTTCTAGTCTGATCAGGAGAAAAATATTAGGAGATCTTCATCTATGATTCATTTCCCACCATTTGAAAGGAAAAGGTAAAAATGGAGTATATTTTAAATGTGAATAGAAAATTGTCTGTCAAAACAAATACTTCCATGTGACTTATTAAAAACCTACTAAAAAGAATTATGAGGGATTTCTGTCTAAAATCTTTAAGCTTCAATGTAAAGTATTGGATCTGACACCACATTTCTACAGTTGGAGGTAACTTATAGGTAAAATAAGATTTTGCTTAAGTAATTTGTTTTCATCCTTAACTGCCACAGAATTCACATGAGGATTTTGACAGGCAAATTATTCATAAGAGGATAAGTGAGCAAAATGAATATTGAAGGGATAGTGTGAAAAAGGGAAAATTTAAAATGACTAAATAAACCTTTAAAATAGTTATAGAATGCATGTTTGTCATTAAAAAAAGTGATTTGGAATGCTTCAGAATACTGTAAGTATTTTATTGTACATCAACTATCCTTATATAAGTGGTGTATTATATTAGGTACTTTTATTTTGCTGTGATATTCCATGATCAATGCCAACTTATTGAAGAAAGAGTTTATTTTGGCATATGTTTCCATACACTGAGGCCATAATGTTATGGAAGGCATTAGAGCAAGTGGGCATGGTGGCAGGAGGAGGAAGCTCTAGGCACACATTTCATCTGCACACAGGAAGCAGAGAGAACAAGAACCAGAAATGTGGTGATTCCATCAGCCCTCAAGGTCTGTCTCAATGACATACTTCTTCCATCAAGTTTCGGCCTCCTAATAGTTTTCATAAGCAGGGAACCAAAATGCCCAAATACATGAGCTTTAAGGGAAGTTTCTTATCTGAATCACCAGAAGAGCTCATATTGTTAAACATACTAGCTTTTATGTTTTTGAAAACATTTATATCAGGAACAGAACCTAACCTATGTGAGTGTGTGTGTGTATGTATGTGTGTGTGCGTGTGTGTTTCTACTACAGGTCTCGAAGTTGAGAAATCCATGTCAAGGTACTGGCATAGTCTGCATCTTATAAGAGCCCATTTCATGGTGTGGAGAGTTGGAATATGTCTCATTCACCAGGTTTTCATTACCCTTGGACCAAATTCAAATTTCTTACCATAGCCTACAGAGAACAGTGAGCTCTGTCTTTGCTTACTCCTAACTTCATTGTTTACAGCCAACCATCTTGAGTGATCCAGTGACTTGGCTTGTGGTCAATGTCTCCAAAGCACTAGATCCATTCAGTTTTGGGCCCTTCTGCTTTCTGTACCTGTTACCCTGTAATGTCAGACTTATATATTCATATGACTAGACCTTCCTCCTTCTCCAGATCTCAGCATAAATATCACTGTGATATAAAGAAATCTGAATTTTAAGTAGCTAGACATCTGGTTTATCATAGCATTCTACATTTCCATGTAATTACTTTATTTTCAGGGTGTTGTTCACAGAAGTGGACCATCATGACTGCTTCAGTATCATGTGTTTTACTCTAAAGTCTAACTTCCCAAGGTTACCATATCATATTTCTTTTGAATGGAATTACATAATTGATATTTATTCCAGTCTATATATTTTCTTTTCCTTTTTTAAGATTTATTTTTTAATTTGATTTAATTTTATTCTAGTATACATAAGTGACCCCAAAAATTCCACCAGAGAACTCTTACAGCTGATAAACACCTTCAGCAAGGTGGTTGGATACAAAATGAATTTTAAAAAATCAGAAGCCCTTCTTTATACAACAAATAAATGGGCTGAGAAAGAAATCAGGGAAACAACACCCTTCACAATAGCCACAAACAATATAAAATATCTTGGGGGTAACTCTAACCAAGCAAGCAAAGGACCTGTAGAATAAGAACTTCAAGCCATTGAAGAAAGAAATTGAAGAGGCCATCAGAATATTGAAAGATCTCCCATGCTCATGGATAGGTAGGATCAACATAATAAAAACACCGTCCTACCAAGAGCAATATACAGAATCAATGCAATTCCTATCGTATGGTAAGCCATATAACTCTCATAATTGTGGCCAAATTACCTCTGTTGTTTTGTATTGTATTTATTATTATAAGAGAAAGAGCATTTGTTGAATGAAAAGGGGGAGCTGTTGGGGGGGGAAAAGATATACCTTAAACTTAAAAAAAAGGAAGGGGATGGGTGGGTTAGGGTGGAAGAGGGTGGGAGGGTGGGAAGGTGGGAGGGAGGGGGGAGTAGGGAGGGGATTGCAATTGAGATGTAACTTGAAGAAATAAAAAATAAAGTAAAAAAATACCAACGCAATTCTTTACAGACCTGGAAAAAGCAATTCTCAACTTCATATGGAATAACAAACAACTCATAATAGCTAAATCAATCCTGTACAAAAAAAAAACATCTGGAGGTATCACCATCCCAGATTTAAAGCTGTACTACAGAGCAATAGTAATAAAAACAGCATGGTACTGGTATAGACTCAGACCAGTGGATCAATGGAATAGAATTGAAGACCCAGAAACGAACCCACACACCTTTGGTCACTTAATTTTTGACAAAGAAGCCAAAACCATACAAGGGAAAAAGGACAGCATCTTCAACAAATGGTGCTGGTCTAACTGGATGTTGACATGCAAAAGATTGAAATTAGACCCATACTTATCACCTTGTACAAAACTTAATTCCAAGTGGATCAAAGGCCTTAACATAAGGCCGGACACACTAAATCTATTAGAAGAGAAAATAGGAAAAACCCTCAAACTCATTGGCACAGGTGACAACTTCCAAAACATAACGTCAACAGCTCAGGATCTAAGGCCAACAATCAATAAATTGGATGTCATGAAACTGAAAAGCTTCTGTAAGGCAAAAGACACTGTCATTTGAACAAAATGGCAACCTACAGATTGGGAAAAGATCTTCACCAACCCCACATCTGACAGAGGGCTAACATCCAAAATTTACAAAAAACTCCAGAAACTAAATTCCAAGAAACCAAATAATCCAATCCAAGGGGGGGCGGGTGGCAGGGCTAAACAGAGAATTCACAAAGGAGGAATCCCTAATGGCTGAGAGACACTTGAAGAAATGCTCAGCATCCTTAGTCATCAGAGAAATTCAACTCAATAGGACTCTGCGATTCCATCTCACACCTGTCAGAATGGCTATGATCAAAAAATCAAATGACATCACATGCTGACAAGGTTGTGGAGAAAGGGGAACACTCCTCCATTGATGGTTAGAGTGCAAGCTGCTACAACCACTATGGAAATCAGTCTGGCAATATCTTAGAAAACTTGGAATAGCTCTACCTCAAGACCCAGCCATACCATTTCTGAGTATCCATCCAAATGATTCCTCACCAAATCACAAGGAAGTTTCCTCATCTATGTTCATAGCAGCCTTATTTATAATAGCTAGAAACTGGAAACAACCCAGATATCCCTCAACTGAAGAATGGATTAAAAAAAATTGTGGTAATCTATATATTTTTTTCTAAGAAGTTTCTTTTAGATGATTTTGAAAACAAAATGCTGCAATCTCAATTTATTTTCTCTTCTACTTTCTGAGATAACCATAAACTCACATGTTTCCTGTGATTACTGATTCATTTGTATTGATTTTTTTCCAAGGTGTGTGCTTTTATCTCTTTCTTTGGTTTGTTCCCTCCCTTCCTTAGTGTTGAATTAACTCTGTTGAGTTAACTCTTTCTGTATTTATATCACATTCTACTGATTTTGAAACTATAGATTGCTTTCTATTCATTTTGTAATTAACTTAAATTTAACAAGTATTGAATTAATCATGGAAGTTATTAAAAATTCATAATTATTTAATATTTATTCTTACTTCCAAATCAACAAAAAGAAAGTCATAGTCCTCCAATCTCCATTTAAAATTCTTATCTATTGCTTCCTAGGGTTTTAGTTTTGTTGAACAGAACTAATTGTAATATTACTACAAGCTGTTAAATTTTTACAGCATAACTTTTTCAATATTTTTACTTATTTATGTGGTTTTAATCTGTAATTACCTGTTTAAACTTACGTTACCAAGGAAGCACTTGGGTGCTGGCATTGTGTCTTAATTGGAGAGCATGTGTTTAGCCTGGGGAGACTGAAGGCTCAATCTCCAGCCCACAAAGCTAAAATGGTATAAAGTTCCTTGGGCTTTAAAGTGTCTAACTTGGTCTTTTTGTGTTTGAAATGTCTTTATTTTGCCTCAGCTCTACAGAGACTATTTAGATGAACATAACACTGCGTTCCGTTCCTTCAGCACTTTGAAGATATTGTTCTATTATTTTTAGTTTTTATTATCGCTGTTGAAAAGTCAGCTTAAGGCTAATTTGAAATACTTTGTAGGTAATCTGTCATTTCCCTCTGGCAAATTTTAAAAATTAAAAATGAAGTCTTTGATGACGTGCGGGTTCACAGCACTATGCTAAGTCTGCATTGGTATTTATGTGCCACTAAGTTCCTTGAGGAAACATTTTCTCTGAGAAAACTTTTTTTTTAATCTAGGAAGTTCTTATTTCTGTTCTTTTCAAGTGCAATTTCTATGCTGTTTTCTCTCTTCTCTTGAAACTAATAGAATAGATACCGCAACTATTCAATCACAAATTCCTATGTCTTACTTGTTCCTTTCAAATTTTACCACTTTATGAGTTAATTTTTCAGTAATGTAAATGTTTCTGTGTTTCTTTTCTTTTCTTCTGGCCTGGTGTAGAGATCATATCTTATACAGTGCCTTATTTCAGTGGTTATTATTCACATCTGAGATTCCACAGTAAAGCTGTTCCTGGACTTATATATAACTAAACATTTCATAACTTTAAAATATATTATGTCAAAAGAAGGGCAGATTAAATGACGAAAATTTGTGTTGTCAACAGTTTCCAAGATAAGAAGCATGAGACCACGTTTTAGGCACAGTAATTTCTCTCTAGAATCCCTTAGGAGAAATCTGTCCAATGCATCTCCCCTATGTTCTGGTGAATGGGTGCATATAATTGGTGTTTCTTGAATTAAGACCAATGTCATGAGTACTGCCAATAGAGGGCCATGATGATCTTCCTCTGAGTGTTTCTCACACATTCCTTATTTGAAAAGTTTCCTGAAGAGTATATTTCTGTACATACTGCAAACAGAAGGCAACAGACTAAAGAAGGGAGCCATTGAGTTCATTTGGACTACTTACATGAGCACAATATGTCTGGTGGCTGTAATATTGTCACCATGTGTGACAACTCACTTCCATCTCCTGAGCAACTTGTAGACAGTTGTAATCCAAAAGAGTTACCTCTCCCCCAGCAATTATCTACCTCTTATATAACCTAGTGGTTGATTTATGATGTTTTGTCTCAAGAACTCTGTGTATTTTATGAGCCTTTCTTTATAGTTTTTTTATTTCTTCAAGTTACATCTCAATCACAATCCCCTCCCTACTCCCCCCTCCAGTCCCACCCTTCCACCCTCCTCCCCCTCAGCCCTCCATCCTCTACCTTTTTTATTTTTTATTTTTTTAGTTTAAGGTATATCTTCCCCCCCCCAACAGCTCCCTCTTTCAGTCCAACAAGTGGTTCTTTCTTTTATTACAATAAATACAGTACAAAACAATTGAAATAAATAGGCCACAATTATGAGAGTTATATGGCTTAGCATACCTTCCCAATGTCCAGTCCATATGTATTTGGTACCTGACCTTAACATTCTCTATCTGACCATCTCCATGAGTTTAAAGTTCTCTATCTAACTCAGCTTTCATACTAACTTGCATCACAATTTTAAAAACATCTTCTTAGATCCAGAACACCCTCTTGATTCCTAAACAACTCAAAATTTAACTATGAGACTCTAGCTATCTATTCTTCAACCACCTCAGAGACCTGAGCGGGATAAATATATCTGATTATATAGGAAGTGCAGGGCCTGCAGCTTCCAAAACAAAGAAATGGCTGCCTGGACAGTTCCCATTTTCTCTCCATACATTACAGCATCAATCTTCAGCCGTTTGGCCCCGTTTCTCTGACAGACATTGATTGTAGAGCAGAGATCTGCAGAATATGGCATTCAAAGATGTTTTCTTAACTTAATATTTTTTGATATTGATACATGTCAGCTCCTGACAGCACCCCCTATTCTACTCCAAGTAGAAGATGAGCATCGAAGAATCTCCAGTGGGAGATGGTTGAATTAGTGGCAAGCCTATCTCTTGGCAAGAAAAACCCCTTGCTTCAACTGTAGACAGAATGATGTCCAAAAAGGACAAAACTTGGAAGCAGGGAAGTCGACAGCCTAGCTCTGCCAAGACAGGGTAGGCAAGTCCTTCATAATTCCTGCTCTACAATCAATTTTATGAGCCTTTTAAGCACTTCACCACCCATAAGGGAATGATCCTATACAATATCTGGAAATAAAGTTACACTCTGAAGTTAGGACCTAGATAGAGAAACATTGAAGGGGACATAATTCCGTCAATGACACACAGTCACAGTAAAATTTACTTAAGGGTACTTCCGTTGGGCTTTTTTATTCATTTATTTATTAATTCAATCTACATCTCAATCACAGCCACCTCCCTCCTACACCCCTGGCTCCCCTCTTCCTAGCTTCTATCTCCTCTTCCATGTGTCCTACTCCTCCAGTGTGAGGCAACCCCACATATCAGCCCCCTCAGTTCATCATTCACAAGGGTTAAGAGCTTCCCCTTGCTCTGGGGTCTGACCTGGCAGCTCCACTATGGTAAAATATCCCAGTAACAGGTAACAAAGACCATGTTCCTCTTCCTTTCAATCTGTTGGTTGTAGGATAGTTATCCTGTACTATAGGCTCAAATCCAGTTGTAAGTGAACACATGCTGTGTGTATCTTTCTGGGTCTGGGTTAGCTCACTCAGGATGAGCTTTTCTTGTTCCACCCATTTGTTTGCAAATTGCATGATTTCCTTGTTTCTCATAGCTGAGTAGAATTCCTTTGTGCAAATGCATGAACAGTTTTTTATTCATTCTTCGGTTGAAGAACATCTGGGTAGTTTCCAGTTTCTAGCTATTACAAATAAAACTGCTATGAATATAGTTGAGGAGATGTCCTTGTGGCTTGGTGAGGATATTTTGGGTATATGCCCAGGAGTGGTATGACTGGGTCTTGAGGTAGTGGTATTTCAAGTTTTCTGAGATATGGCCAGACATATTTCCATAGTGGTTGTATAACTTTGCACTCCCACCAGCAATGGAGGAGTGTTTCCCTTTCTCCACAACCTCACCAGCATGTGCTGTCATCTTCTTCTAGTAATCCATTGGAACTTCTGATTTTCATCATTTATAACAGCATTGGTTGTCTGATTCACACAAGCTACCTATGAGCCCTAAACTGAACAAGACCTTAGCTTCAGTTCCCTTCAACTTTTTTTTAACCATTCCTATCAGTCTTTAAGTTTGTTGTCAAGAGGGTATATGCAAGTATAAACTATCACCACAAGACATACGTCTCTATACCAATTCCAACAACAACAGGAAGGAATTATATTTTTGAAATACACACTGTACAAAGCATACAGCATAAAGGTAAGAGGAAAAACCACCAAATTAACAATTGTGTTAAAAACTGAAGCATATTAAAATACATTTTGAATCCTGTTAATTACAGCAATATGATATTATCAAGAGAGATAAATCAATAAAGGAAATGACAAATCCAAGAGATCAGCACCTGCCCATGAAAATAAGGTGTAGATCCTCCTGGGTTGCATTTCAATAGAACCAATATGGTCACCTAACAAGTAGGTGAAGTTAAAACTCTACCTCATGGTGCTCAACTCAATGATTATACAATATATTTTAATAAATTACAAATATTGGTTTTACCATGAGAGTATAGCAAGTCTCTTACCAGAAAGAAAATGATATAACTGATAGCAAGAGGACATTTATAATAAATCAAAAAATAATGCAACAGTAAACAAAGGAAGTTAAGGAACATAAAATGATTGCAGAACCTTTAGGATCCTGAAAAGAATACCAGTAGACTCCTTTGGAAAATGGGAAGGGAGTTCATGAGACTAAAAGCAATGGTGAAAATTCCACAGCTCATGTTTATATGTGACTTTGTCCTCAGTGGATTTTGTCTAGTGTGGTCAAATATTGTCTGGAAGTATTGAATTGTTACCGTTATAGTGGTCCAATTTTATCATCAGTAATTGCTACCCCCTAATGGGGTGATCTTATGCAGTCTAAATGTTAATTAACCTGCCCCAGATTCCTGCCTGCTGTACACCAAGTGAAGCTAAGATACCTTCTTTTAACTATTGTCTCAGGTTGGTTAAATAAATGCTGAGGCCCAAGATTGGGCAAAGTCAGAGGTAGGCTGGACTAAGGTGCTTGGGCTTCTGAAACAGAATGATTCATGGGTAGAAGAAGCCTCCAGAAGAAGGAGCCTCCAGTGGAAGAAGAGAGAAGCCAAGAGCAGGAAGAAGGAGACATATGATCGGGTAGATGAAAGATCATTCCATGTGGCTTCGAACATGAACATGTCGTTGGGAATAACAACCCAGGGGACTTATGTACATAGGGGTCATATTTGGCAAATAGAATTAAGAGCTAGCTTAGATGGGCTAAGATTGGACAATCCAGGCCAACGCTTGTTAAAATCCATCAGGTGTCTCTGTGTGCTCATTTATAATGGCAGGTTAAGCATTAGCACAACCGCCGCCTAATTAACAATAATATAAATACAAGTAAATAATTTAATTAGCCTTTATTTCATTCAACACAGTGGTTTCTAGTTCATCCATTTTCCTACAAATGCTATAATCTCATTTTTGTTTTAGATTGAATAATCTTTCATATATATACATGTGTATATATATATTATATATATGTACTACATTTTCCTTATCCATTCATCTGTTAATGGTCGTATAGGTTGATTCCATTGGAAATATTACTAAAGCAATGTGGCCATGAAGTTAACACCTTTATTTGCCAACTTCACTTCTAGTTGGCATAGCTCTATCATGTGCTAATTTTACTGTTAAAATTTTAAGAAATCTCAATTTTGTTTTCTGCAGTGGCTGTACTATTTTATCCTGCCAACAGCAGTGTGTAGGTGTTCCCGTTTCTCCACTGAAGGCTGAGAGCACACATGTTTGGGTAGGTGTTACCTTGAAACAGTCATTATGGAGGGTATTCTTTCAATGTAAAAGTGCAACCATATATATTTAAATCTCCATATTCCCTGAATTCAACAAGACAACCCCAAAATTCACAGACATCCCTATTAAAGACATTATCTACCATAATAGCAACATACCACATAGTTTCTATGTCTTATAAACAGTGTCCGCATATCCACCTCTTTTTATAATATATTACATAACCACTGAACTTGTTATTGTCTCCATAGTTTTGTGTTTTCCCAAATGCAAACTTGTTCTGAGCCAAGAGTTTCTAGTCCTTCTGTATTGACTATTTTCATTTAAGATATGTACTTACATTTCTTCTGTAGCTTTTTATTTCTTTATTGTAAAATATGACATTATACAATGTAGTAATTATCCAACAAAGATCAGTGATAATGTTAAATATAATGAAATTTAAATCAATTATATATATATGATGTATACAAAGTATTCATTAATTTGTGGAATATTCTGTAGAGCAGAGGAAGTACTAATTGAATGTATATTATTGACATAGTATGACCATAATGGTATAAGGATAGCCACGTCAAGGATAACATGCCTTAGATCAATGGAAATGGAAAATTCTTTCCTGGTACAGGCTCAGGGAAATGTCAGGGCTTCTCTTTGTCCGAGTACAGGTATTCACAGCATGCAGAAATGTATGAGCCACAGCTTCTTCCTCCCAGAGGACTGCAACCCGATATGCTCCCTTACAGAGATTCCCTATGAAGTTGATCAATTCTTACTCCTCATACAGTTGTATATAATAAACCAACCTCCTCATTTCATTATGTATAATGACTGCACTGAATTTCTGGGCTGCTGATATGTCTCCAATAGAGTCACCTGACCCCAGATTTTATGTATGTTTGTCTGTGTCTCTTCATTCCTCATCAGTCCTGTCAGTTCAGTCTCAAAGTCATGTATGTTGGGCAATATCTGTTGAATGTGATGCTTAAAATAAATTATATGCAGTGGCTAGAGGAATAGCTCAGTGGTAGAACACTTGTCTGGTTAGAACATAATCCTGGCTCGATTTCTAATGCTATCAAAAAATCACAAATTGATGGATAAAAATTATGTAGCATATATCCATGTTATTACTAGTCATCTTTGACAATAGACTCAAGTGTAATTTTTATATTTACATATTTTTGTCATTATAATAATTTTCTATTAATACATACAGCTTATTCATACATATACATATATGCACACACACATAAACAAACATATTGAAACAACATAGTTTTAAGTAATTTTGTCAGAAAATTTTCTCTTATACTTAAACCAAACCTTCCTGGATAACCAGGTATATTTATCCATCTCAGGTCTCTGAGGTAGTTGAAGACTAGATAGCTAGAGTCTCATAGTTAAATTTTGAGTTGTTCAGGAATTAAGAGTGTATTCTGGATATAAGAAGATATTTTTAAAATTGTGATGCCAGTTAGAATGAAAGCTGAGTTGGATATAGAACTTAAACTCATGGAGATGGTTAGGTAGTTGAATGTTAAAGTCAGGTGCCAAATACGTATGGACTGGACATTGGGAATGTATGCTAAGCCATATAACTCTCATAATTGTGGCTAACTTTCTGTTTTTTTAATTGTATTTTTTGTTATAAGAGAAGGAGCCATTTGTTGGACTGAAAGGGGGAGCTGTTGGGGGGAAAGATATACCTTAAACTTTAAAAAAAAAGGAAGGGGATGGGTGGGTTGAGGGAGAAGAGGGTGGGAGGGTGGGACTGGAGTGGGGAGTAGGGAGGGGATTTGCAATGGAGATGTAACTTGAAGAAATAAAAAAAAAAGAAAAAACCACTTGATTCTCTTTATTTACTTTCTTATTTGAAATAACAGATAATTACTATTCTTTTGTAATATATTCTTGACAAATAATCCTTAGGTATCCTAGGAGTGTTTTAGCATTGCCATCTTCCTTCTTATCTCGTAAATAAATTTTTCAGTTTTTCCAGTGATTTATCTTAAGTTCAAGCCTTTCTGGCCATCATGAACCTTGTGCTAAACTTCCTCACCTTTCATGTAGTCAAAATAATTCAGCAAAGGAGCAAGGAAAATATATAACATAGGGAAAATTGTCAACATGGAAATTAGAGATCCGCTTCAGAGAAATGCTGCATTAGGAAGCTGGTGCTAAATGGTGAGCATCAGTGTGTCCCTCAGTACTTTTGTGTGGCTAGACCATCCTGTGTCTGTGTCTCCAGGCAACAAATGGGACTCTTGTGAGAAGAAAGAGTTAATGTTGCTTTGAAAAGCACCCTATTTGTTTCCAGGGACTGTTTGGTGCACTTAGGGAATTTGTCACACCATAACACAGGCCCCTTTGGTAATAACACCAACAATAAAAACTTCTAACTTCTCTTTTGTTGTTTTCTATTGTAATTGTCTGTTTTTCTACAACTCTCATATCCAGCTTATTCAGAGCTGAAAGTGCTACTTTCTAAGGTTTGGGGGATTGTAAATTTAGGGCTGTTTATAGATGACTTTACATTTGTCATGACAAACTGAGTCCTTCTAGGAAGCTAGAAAGTTGCCTGATATAGATAGATACAGAGGATAGGTCAATTTGTCTAAAAATGCCATTAATATTCACATATAAGTCAATTTAGTTTATAAACAAGATAAATGTATCTTTTGATTATAGAATTATAATTGGAATATGTACACATATTCTTTTAAATATTAATGTGCCTCTGCAGAATACAGCTCTTTATATTTTATGCCTTGTTTTCTATTGGGTTTTTATCAGAAAAATATGACTGTAAACTTAACTATGATATAGCACAGTTACTTGAGAGAGGCTAGTAAATGAGGCTTCTATTAAGGGCTACAACTACTACCCAAGTTTTGAGTTCTACATGTATCTATTATATACTACAGACATATTTCAATGAACCTTAACTTTCTTGGCAATTTGTGATTTCTTATATTATTGACACTCAGTTCTCCTAAATAAAACTGAATCATTGATTACAAATTTAGTCTTTTGAGAATCAGATGTTTTTATGATATTATTAATAATTAGTTATAAATTTGTAGCGAATCTGAGAGGTATGTACTGGTATTTCTTATAATATCTTAACCCAGTGTTTGCATAACTAACTTGTTATATGTCTCTTCTCTCTGACATGAAAATTTGTGAACCTATATTGACATATTGTGGTCATGAAAACTTCATAACTCTTGCCAGGCATCATTCTTGGTGGTATATTGCCTAAAGGTTTACACAGTTGTGTATTGACATGTGTGCATTAATACAGTGTCATTAACTTAGAGTCTCAGAATAAATTCATCAACCCTTAGAGTCTTCTGTGCTCTACCCATTCATCTGGTGCTTCGTGGACTTTCTTTCTTTCTTTCTTTCTTTCTTTCTTTCTTTCTTTCTTTCTTTCTTTCTTTCTTT